>VMDR010013333.1:0-25131 GCA_007922815.1 Macrotus californicus | reverse complement strand
AGTGTCATAAAATTTACTAGTCACAACTTGCTTTGGGTTCTCTCTAATCAAAGTGGTATAAATGCATAATTATAAAGGTTCTCTCTGTCTTTATAAATTCATATTTATACCTCTCTGATTAGTCATCCTGAGGACTTACAAAGACTTACATAATATAATGCCTCATCAAAGATTTTACTTTCCTGCTGTTTTGGTAAATACTAGGTAGTTTTTCTGACAGAAAGCATTTTATTTTATTTATTTTTAATATAAATTTTTTTTTCATTTATTGATTTGAGAGAGAGAATGCCCTGTCCGGGGAATCAAACCCGCAACCTTGGCTTATTGGGATGACACTCTAAACAACTGAGCTACCTGGCCAGGAAAGCATTTTTTTTTTAAATATTTGCTAATTTGGAAGCAGTTCCTTCTGCTCCTGTTTGCTTTCTGATTACTACAGTGTAGCCAGAAGTCAGCAATTGTAACTGATACTATATACGAAGCACTTAAAAATACGACAGTTGTAAACCATTGAATTAAAGCAATGGAAGGGTCTGCCATTGCAAAGGCACTGGAGGGCTCCAATGAGGAGTAAGTATAGTCTCTGCTCTTATTTAGGGACACTCAGTCCAGAGGTGGAGAGTGACGTAAAACCACTGTGAGAGCCCAATTCTGAGAAATGTCTCCCAAGGGTTTGGCGTTTTCTCTAGATAAGACATCAAAATTTAGATTGCAGCAGTTTATTCCTTACTCAAAAAATGAACCAGAATTCTATTTTTTTTTAGGTTTTTGCCTGACTTTACAGTTTTGTTTATACTTTATTAGAAAGTTATGGTACATTTACGCCTGAAATAACAAGCCATCTAATCAGAAAAGAACTAATAACCAGAGCAAGTCCATACTTCATTGACACCGAACTTGAAATTGAACAGGAATTTCCATGGCCCTTACCACAGAATCATTTTATCAATACCCATTAAACCTTTGTGTGTGTTACCCTATGACAGCTTGTTCTTAAGTGTAGCTTTGTGGGGAGGGGCTCAGCAGTCCTTCAGAGACAAGAGACCATAGTTGGCATCTTCTCTAGGAGCTCAGTTAGACACAAACATGTTTTGTATTTACCAACATCATGAAAGTGTGCCGTCTGTGGCTGAACTTGATCACATAGAATTTTCCTTGGAGGTGTGTGAGATGGCCATTAAAGAGAAATCCTTTTCAGCAAGGTCCCATGGTCTAGTAGAAGGAAGTCAAGACTGAGAAATAGAGGTGTGGATTCTCATGCAGCTACTGGTGGCTCTAGGGCAAGGTTCTTATGTGCGCCTCAGTTCTTCCTGTTTGTAATTCCAGGGTAATACCAGGGACATTTGAAGATCAGATTAAATGACATTTATTAGAGTGGTTTAGAAGTAAAAATGATGTTATCCTTAGATGAGAAATTTGGGGTTTAAGATACCGAATTATTTTCCTTTTCTCTAATCTGATTATTTTAGTGTGCTTTACTCTGTAGAAAGTCTGGAGTCAGTGACTACTATGCTTTGGATGATAGTCATGCACTTCACTTAACCAGGAAGATCGTGAGGAGTCTAAATTACCAGAAAAAAATGGATGTGAGTTGGACGTGTTCTTTCATCTTTTATTTTCCTGAAAAGCATTTTGGCTTATGTTGTTTTGAAATAATATTTTCAAAATGGCTAATTTGGATTTGTCTGTGTTCTGTAGGTGACCATGGAGCCTTCTGAAGACCCTTTATTTCCTGCTGATGAGCTGTACGGAATAGTTGGTGCTAATCTTAAGAGGAGCTTCGATGTCCGAGAGGCACGTAAAGTGGGACTGTGAGCTGTAAACCTTGCCGTCTGTGTCTTCATACGTGTATCCATGGTCACAGCCAGAGTGTTCAGACTGTTCATGCTTAGGAACTGTTGGAAGAATAGTGTACATGTGTATCACGTACAATAGTTTCTGAAGAAATTTGGAATATACTTCATATTTAGAACTCTTTGAAACAGTCCCGATGTATAATGATGAGCCCCAAAGATGAACTATGTAGTAATTTCTACTTTTAGATCAATTACACACACACACACACCCACACACACACACACACGGTGATCCTCCAAGAATACCAGAGTCAGTGAATCTACTGAAGTTATAGGGGAGGAAGAAACTTTCATCTACCCATCAGGGTTCTTTCAGCTGGTCTAATAATGAAATCTACACAAGGCAGATTGGATTAACAAGAGAAAACAGCCAAATTTAATTTCATATACACAAGAGTCAGAGACCCTACATACAGAAGAAGTTCAGGAACAGAAAGATAAAATGAGATTTATGTGGCATTCTGAACTAAGGATGAGGGAAGGTACCTGGGGGCTTCAGAAGGGAGGAAGGGCATCTGCAGGATATTAAGAGTAGATGGTCTTCCTTGGCTGGTGTGGCTCATTTAGTTGGAGTGTCGACCCGTGAGCTGAAAGATCACGGGTTTGATTCCTGGTCAAGGCGCACCTTGGTGCAGGTTCGATCCCCAGTTGGGATGCGTAGGAGAGGCAGCCAATTGATGTTTCTCTCTCACAGCAATGTTTCTCTTCCTCCCTCTCTCCCTCCCTTCCCCTGTCTCTAAAACCAATAAGCATGTCCTCTGGTGAGGATTAAAGAAAAAACAAAGAAGAGTAGATCAGTAGCTAGAATTTTGCCCTGCCTTATATAGATAGGTTGGTGATAACTCTTAGTATGGGCAAAGCCCCTGATTTCAATTCATTAAAGGAGAGGTAAATGTTTCTCTTGCACACGCAGGGTCTCAGTTGCCTTTAGCTCAGAAGAATCTACAAACCAAAGCAGCCTGTCTTGGGGAAGCCTGTTCTGAACTCCTCAAAGTCTTAATAACAATAGCTACCTTTTAATGACAGCCAGGAAGTGTGCTGTGGTTAGCACTTCTTAAGTGTTAACTATTTTTTAAAAAAACAGATGAGGAAACTGAGGCTTAGGGGATTTTAGGTAACCAGCCTGTGACTCTAAATTTCTCAGTGGTAGAACTGGGAGTCAGAGCTGGTTCTTCAACTCAGCATTATTTTACTAGGTTACTTTACTACTGGGTCATCATGTCTTCACAGCTTTGTCCAGTCTTTGCAGAAGCGAGAACTGAGACTCAGAGGGGTTAAATGACTTACTCTAGGACATGCAAATCATATGTGATACCTCAAGCTGGAGCCTAAGCCTTCTGACTCTAAGCACCGTAACCTGCTTTCTGATTGAATCCCTGACCCTAGGCCAGTACATTTGAACAGCCACTGAAGCTTTGAGTCTAGCAAACAGCTCATGGAGTCTCTCTGCTTCTCTGGTATGCAACATGGTGCTGTTGCTTTTCTGATGAAGTGTAAAATCAGAGCCCAGAATGACTTCATGCATGTAAAGTGAAATTCTAGTGAGAAGATGTTCTGTGTAGGGTGAGATTTTGTGAAAGTGACAGCTTCACTATGAATTTGTTTTTCTTGTAAATACTTTAATGCAACAATTCTTTTGTAATATAATTTCTCAAGGACATTGTTATTTTTCCTCTTAGGTCATTGCTAGAATCGTGGATGGAAGCAGATTCAGTGAATTCAAAGCCTTATATGGAGACACATTAGTTACAGGTATAAAGACAAAGAATTGCATGTGAACATTTTCTGATGCTTGGGAAATAAGTGATGTCTTATCTCGAGGCTTTGATGCACTTGGCATGAGCTTTGTTATTCAGAGCAGTACAAATGCGTGAGTCAGTGTTTAAAGGGAGCTGTTTTATAAAGATCATTTGTAGCTGAACGCCTTCATGGATCCAGGGTTTAAAATGACGATGTCTAGATGCTGTGGTATAGACCCTTTTCTGTGACTTTAGTGGCATTAGCTGCATAACAAGTTTCTCACCAGAGTACAAGTATTGGGTTGGCCAGAAAGACTGTTTAGTGTCTTCTGTAAAATAAAAGACACATTTTTTCATTTTCACCAATAATTTTATTGATTGGGATATTTTGAGTGTGTTGGCTATCTCCCACGAGGAATAACATTGATTGCTCTCAATTAATGTCTCGATTTGATCACAATCAACTTCAACTGGTCTACCTGACCGTGGAGCATTGTTCAGCGAGACATCTCCAGCACAAAACTTTGCAAACCATTTTTGACACTTTTGATCAGTCACAGCACCTTCTCCGTACACCGCACAAATCTTTTTTTTTGCGTTTCAGTTGCATTTTTACTTTTTTTGAAATAATAAAGCATGATATGCCAAAAATGTTGTGTATATTCTTCCATCTTCAATATGAAAATGACTACACAAAAATTCACCAATTTTGATAATTTCTTTTAAATGCATGCTAATATGACAGCTGTCACAATACAGTCTAACAAGATTGTTTGAATGAAGTTAAAGTCCACCAAGCATTACTAGGACCACCTTATAGAAAAATTGAGCAAACTTTTTGGCCAAGCCAATGGTAGGAATATTTGTAGTTCTTTTTGTTTCTCTGGATAACTATAATTATTTTGAAAAATTCAGCACTCTCTTTTTTATTATTTAGTCTCTAATTCAACTGCGAAGTTCTGTATGATGTTTCAGTTTCCCTCAAGGCCTCTGTGTAGGTCTTATGTTGATTTATGTAAATACTAGATCGAGAATACAGGACAGAATACCAAATCTGAAAAAACAAAACAAGGATATTTATAAAAGTTCATTCATTCATCTGAAGTGTTCAGTTTGTAGGCCTTTGGAAAAAAGTATTTGAAACATAGATTCTAAACCCTTAATAATCTATCTTGGACAAATGGCAAAACAAGTGTGATAATTTTATTTGATTATATAAAAGCTGGAAAATGCAGCAGACTGAAGACAACATTTCAGAGTAGAAAAAACAACCAGCTACAAAAATCCAAACTGCAAATATACACTGAGGCTGAAGGATAAGTCACCATGCTCTCTGCTGGTCTGATTCATGAGTGAGACAAGGGTTCACGCTGGGAGTGGGATTTACGTTTTTGTATTTAGGTGTTCAGGTGACTAAGAGCTTTTGTTTGACATATAGGCAGGATTTGTCACTGAGCAGTCCAGGATGTAACCCTCATTGTGCGGCTTTTTAAAACAAGTCAGAGCTATTTCTGCTGCTTTCTTAAAGATGAATGGGCTGTCCTCGTCATCTGTTTTTATGTATTTGCCCTGTACTTGCTACAAGACTGGTGGTTCCTTTGCCCTACAATACTAGGGATATATCCAGTTTCCTCCATCTCTTCTTGACTGTACTGGAATCCAGAAAGGGCTGGGGAGAGGGAAGGGGAATGAGAAGGAGAAGAGAGGAATCAGAGGGTGTGGGGGAGCATGAGAGGGTGAGAGGGAGATTAGGAGGGAGCATGAGAGCGGGAAGGAGTGAGGAGAGAAAACAGATTTTCCTAAGGATCAGGTGGCTCTGGCAGCTTGTAGGGGTTTCCTCCTGCCTCTGCAGTTGCCGTAGGATGGCCCTTGTAGTTTATTGGATATTTTGCTTTCTTGTTTGGCCCATTAGAAAGTGGTGAAGGCCCTCACTTCATGGGTGTCCCTATTATAGTGGGGCATGTGCCCTACTCAGCAGACCTGGTGCCTGGAGATCCCAGTCAGGGCTAGGGATGTGTTAAAAGTCTAAATAGCAAAGAGGGCAGTCGATTTTCAGGGGTAATGCCTTACAGCTGAAAGACGTGTGGGGAACCCTGCTCTTCATGTGGGTGGGGCAGGACTCAAGGCAGATGGTGAGGCCTGCTAGGAAGCTCACCCTCTCTGCACTGGTTCTCTCAGAGGCAGGGCCCTTGAGGGCACATAGCATTTAGGCCCGAAAGACCCAGGGAGATCCAGGTGACCCTCAAATCGTGTTTTGTTTTTATGACATTAAATAAACATAATTAAAATAAATAAATCAAGACAAGGTCAGAGTAAAGAACAAAAACATTTTTTAAAAAATTCACTGTTCTGTTTATCAGTAGGTTTACACTCTCCTCTGTGAATGTTTTGAGCACCTGCTTTGTGTCAGACATGCTGGGGTGTCTTGACGGCAGCCTGTCCAGCGTGAACTGGAAGACAGAGCCGGGCTCTGGGAACTCGGTAGCACCCTGTCTCTGACCCACTTTGGCCAGCACAGCTTGTTGACTCTTGGGTTCTAAATATTTGATATCTACATACAGTTGTCAGTAGGCTTGTTGAAAATTACTCTTGGGAAGGTCTCTCGAGTCAAGTTCTCCAGGTTCACAAAGTAACTAACCTCCTGAAACAATCTAAAGTGTCTGCCTCCCCAAATAGTGTTTCCCCCACTTTTTCTTCTCCTTTATTTTGTGTGTGTGCGTGTGTAGAGTGGGTGTGTGCAGTGCTAGTAGAAGTGGTGATGAGCTACAAATGAAACTTAGAGAAAGGAGAGAAAATGCAAAGAGAGAAAATAGGAGTGGAGTGATTCATTTTTCTTCTAAGCTTAACTGGATTTCTTACTATAAACTTGGTTACCAACCAGCCTTATCAGCGTTCCTGTTTTTTTTTTTTTTAATTGCTTTTGCTGAGTGTATCCCCTTTATTTTAAGGGCCTATCATTACCATAGGCATTTTCAGGTAAATTAGTCACCTGAAGTTGGCCAGCAGCTTTGACCGCTGACCTTTAGAGGACTGTGTGTCTGTGATTTGTTCTATTTCAGAATGCCCTTCAGGTGTGGCACACAGCGAGCGCTCAGACACAGTTACTCGAATGAGCGCACAGCACACTAACCCAAAGATCTAACCAAATCAACCGTCCAGACAAGTGGGCGACTCTGCATGTGACACTCCCCTTTCAAGAAAGCAAAAACCCAGACTGCAGCACCTTGGACATAAAATGTGGCATTAGCTGGCTTGTGACACAGACAAAATCTCTAAATTCTAAACTTTGATTTTGAAATTAAAGAATGTTGAGTATGTCTGTAGTGAATTAAAAGCCCTCTGAAAAACATAAATCTTTATTTCCATTTTCTTTTGAGGATTTGCTAGAATATTTGGATACCCAGTTGGGATCATTGGAAATAATGGAGTTCTCTTTTCTGAATCTGCAAAAAAGGTATGTACTGTTAAACATGTTTCAGAATTTTCTGTTTTAAACGTAATGAACTTTGGGATCAAGTAATGCATGAAAATTTATTCCATAAAAGCTTAAAATATTTAACAGATGCCTCAGCAAAAACACTGTGTGTGCACGTGAGCAAGTGTGTGTGTGTGTGTGTGTGTGTGTGTGTGTGTGTGTGTGAGTGTTTGGAGCAGTTTTTGTGGAGGTTTACATGAATGTGAAGAGCTATCTTGACCAATATTAAAAGTTCTTATAAGACATCTGAATTGCAGCTGTGCGGATGACGTGCGCATACTCTTAAGACATAGGAATACTTGTCCTGAAAGTGTTTCTCTCTCCTGTGCTTAATGCGTGTGAGGAATTCAGAGATACTTTCAGGGGGTCCCGAGACACGATCTGTTTATTCTGTTCTATTCCATCGTCACTTTAACTGGGTACTATTTTTACTTTTTGGAAATGGGAAGGCAGTGGGTCTTGTTACTGAAGCTCTGGTTTTAAAAGAGCAAATTCATGAATATCTTTTGACTTAGTATTCAATTTCATACATCATTATCTCAGATTTACGTAAACTTGAATAAATGCAATTAATGTACTTATTTCATAAAGTGTTTTCTTCAGCAAAAAAATGTCTAGCCTTGTTTTTCTACTTCCACTGATAGAGGAAACAGCAAGGTCAGTGAGTGTCGGTAGCAGGCACTGAGGCACTTTCAGACGGGGCCTGAGGACGAGTTTGTCTCTGGTGGGTGTGTTAGCGGTGAAGTCAGTTTCTGCTGTCAGTTGCTGTCCTTATTGCTCCTCTCACTGCAACTGTAAGACAAACAAGAAAGTAAAACTAAGGAAAATAAAGATCACCTACAGTCATACCAGAAATAACCTCGATAACATTTTATGATGTTCCTTAGTTTCTTCTGTCCACCTCTTTTTAGCAAGAGAGAATAACTAAATTTAACATATGTATGGAAACCCTGCATACGTGAGAGAATCAAAGACCCCACATGTCGGAACAGTTCAGAGCTAGAAAGGGGGATCTAGGCATAGAAAACATGCCGAGCTAGGGATGAGGTGGTACTCCGTGGGGGCTTCTAAGGGTCGTTGCAGGGTCATAACAAGGGCAGATGTTTAGGAAACAGAAATTGCTCTGCTAGATGGCTGAGGCAAGGCCCCAGTTCAAGTTCTTCCAAGAAGTTAAAGGGAGGGGCGGGAGCTTCTCTTAGGCCTGAAGCTAAAATTGTCCTTAGCTCAAAACAAGTCACATACCTCTATGCCCCCCTTTTAAAAATAAAATTGGTGTTGCCACACACAGCAGGCCCTTGAAAGACGTAATTTCATGATCACATTGATGGGATGCCGTGGGATCAGTTAGCCTGTGGTGCGGCTGGGTTGTTGTGTGTCACTCCATGTAACGTTGCAGAGGCTGTAACGCAGTTACAGGGCTTACTGTGTATAGAGGTGGTGCTTGTTTTCACTTCATAGTATCTGTAGTAAGTGTTTCCTAAAGTGGAAAATATTCCCGAACGAACGACTTTTAATGAATATATAATACATTTATTTCAATACACGAACTGTCAGGCTGAGGCCGACAGACTCTACGTAGTTTTACTTGGCGGCTTGGCAAGAATACACAGGGGAGGGGTTATGTTTGTCCTCAGTCTGATATTTTATTTGTAGAAGTGTTAGGGAAGGAACTCCCAGAAACTCCGTTCTTGCCAACGCCGTAGAAAAATTACAGACCCACAAGTCTATTAGCGTGCAAGCAGGGTTTATCGGTGGTCTGTTCTCATGGAGGAGAACCGCTTAGCTAATGTGGGAATGGGGTGAAAGGCATAATAAGCCAAGCAGGGTAAGGGCAGTGAAAGTAAGGGTGGCCAAAGCGAGCCTGTGGCCAGAGAGCCGAGAGAGAGTCCTTTGTTCTAAGGACTTAGGTAGTTGTTGGGATGGGGTGAAGAAGTTACATGTTGATTGACGGGTAAATGTGGTGCCAGCTTCCTGGGGGGATGTGACTACCCAAACTTACATATGTGTGGGGGTCTGTTAGCCCGAATCCTTATCTTGCTCCAAATTCCACTTGTTCATCTTGTCAGACAGATGCGTGACAGGAGACAGTTAATTAAAGTTGGGGCAGTTACCCACAGTTATTTATGGGCTCTTTCTGTAAGCACTAGGGACTCCCTTGTAAAGTAGGTAGTGACCAGAGATAGGCAGTTAACCAACATTGTTTTATGGGCTTTTTCCTTTGGGCACTGTGGATCCTCTCCTGCCTCTCAGGCCTTGGGATGAAAGCATAGTTTCAAGGCTTGCTTTCTCCGATAGTGGAAATGATACATAGAATTTCAAGGGCTTCCCTCCTCCCATGTTAGCCCGATGTTCCGTGTGATGTTGGAGCACCTGGCACGTTATCGGGCCAGGCTCAGGACACTGAGTCAGTGGGTGAGACAGTCTCCCTCCTCCCTGCCTCGGTTTGCCATCTGTCACACCCGACAGAAGTAAGCCCCAAAGGTGTGTGATTTCCTCATCATTGTGTTTGAGGCTGAGCAATTGCTTTGAGATTTTGTAATTGCCAGGGCATTTCCAGCAGAGTTAAAGGGATCTACGAGTAGAGAGTAAAATATAAAGGAAGTGGTTTATAAGAGTGTTCTTAGTTACATAATCTTTAGAAGATAGGGAAAGGAATAGTCATTTTTGGTCATTAAATAATTCCCTAAACTCCAAGTTAGAAGGTCTCTAGCACCCATCTGAAACCCCATGGAATTGGGGAAAATTGGTAAGGACGATGTATTTTACTGTAGTCTTGGTGCATGAAAGATTCGGGTGATCATCAAAATGTAATTATCATCATAGATTTCCCTGAAGGGTTTACATTTTATCTTTTTTAAAGTGGATGCTTAGAGAATTATCTTACAGTGAGGCTCAGATATTCTCATTGACAAGCATCCTTTTTTCTGTTATGTGTTTCACTTGGTGTTTGGTTGTTAGTGATTGACATCATCCCTGACCTAGCAGTTGTCCCACAGCCGTGTGCCCTTGAGCACACAGGGGACTGCAAAACAAGTGTAGGATAAGCCACAGTCCCCTTCCCATCGACAGTGAGTGCACACCGCAGCGTTGCTGTTGCTGTTACTGAAGGGTCAGGGAAGTCAAGCAGAGGGGCTTCCTTTTCTTTGACCCAAGTGTGGCATTTGTAGAGTGCATGGTGATTACAGATTTGTTAGAACCCTTTGAAAAGATTTTCATCTTTTTGCTTATAGGGGGCTCACTTCATCCAGTTGTGCTGCCAAAGGAGTATCCCTCTGCTATTCCTTCAGAACATTACTGGTAAGAAAATAGTGTATTCAGCTTGGCTGCATTTATTCTCGAGTTATGCTGTCCAGGGTACCTTAAGAAGTGATCACTGCACCAAGTCTAGTACCCATCTGTCACCGTGGATAGTTACTGCGATATTGTTGGCTGTATTCCCTGTGCTGTGCATCACATCCTTGGGGCTTGGGTTTTGACTCTGAAGAATGATATGATCAGTGACAGTTCTCTGGATTTCTTGATCCATAAATGATCTTCACATGGTAGATAAAATGATTTTTAATGTCTCTTATGGTTCTAGAATTTTTATTTCCTAAGATTCCATGATTCTTCTTTTTATGCTTTTTTATGTTGCATGGTCTGTGACGTACAGGAGACACTCAGGTACGTAGGTTAGCCAAAAACTTCTTTTTCTCCCATCTTCTAGGTAGTCCATGGTTATCTCAGGTTTAAAGGAGAGGCTCTTAATTACTTGTCGAGTTCAGGCAAACCTTCATGAGAAGGAGTTTGGCTCTTGACAGCAGGGCTTTAGACATTACGGTGCCATCTTCCTCTTAACTTTAAGATACTAGTTTAGATGGGTTTTGAGAGGAGTTACATCCAGACGGAAGCCTGAGGGGCCTCCGTGGCAAACCTCGTTAAAAGGACAGATAAAAAATATTCTGAAGCTTCACTGGTGCAGGGGCCTTGTTTCTAATAATGATTCATGACTCATTAACCAGCGATAAGTTAGACTGTGCTTGGAAGATTCCTACAGTTTTGTTTTGTTGTATTTTTTTTTTTTTGCCTGGGTTGGAAGCAGAGGTTGAGTTTGGTTTTACAGCTTTGCCTTGGAAGGACCTGTGTTACCTCCATTTGGAGATGTATAGTAGGTAGTTGAAAAATCTTGAGCACAGAAGAGGTGTGGTAGCTGGAGGTGAAAATGTAGGTATCATCAGAATATGGAAATGGTATTTCAAGCTACAGGAATAGGTAAGAACACCATGAAGAGAGGAGGGCTTAGAAACAGCCTGTGAGTAACTCTGATTTCTTCCACAGAGGTGAGAGTAACGGAAGAAAGAGAGTATGATTATGTTGTTTCTTAAGGTGGGAGAGAGAAAGATTGGGGAAAGCCAAGGGTCTAGGAGGGCAGTGGCTGGCAAGTAGGGGTGGTAAGCACTTGAGGAGAGTCCGTATTTGAGATAGCTATTGTGGGAATAGTATAGGGAGTCAAGATAAGGTAGGTGAAGGGATGCTGAGCTGCTCTGAGGGCCCACCTCAGACGGGGTAGCTGGAGGAAGCAGATGGTGCCAGGTGAGACGAGGGTCGCCCTGTCACTAGCGTTGTATCCACACTGTAGGTGCTCCACACAGACTGGTGGGATTGATTGGGTGATCTGTGCTGGAGTGCACAGCAAGAACAGGGACAGCCAAGGAGCTTGTGAGGCCGTGGGTGGAGAGGGAGACCCAGGGAGCCTGACTTGGTGTGTGTTAGGTGAAGAGGCAGGAGCCCAAGGCCTGGAAGGCCCAGTGCAGCTGCAGATCAGTTCCAACAGAGATGGGGGAGCTTGAGGAAGGATGAAAAGTTTTTTTACCTTGCGATTGACAGGGGCTCTTAGCATCTCTATGAAACATTAATCTTTATTTCATCAAAGTTTAAGCAGCACTTCAGAAGGAACACTGTGTTTTTAAACCAGGTCAGTGAATACTGAAGCCCTTGCGGTCTGGCTTGCCGCAGCACATTTTCCTCAGTTTGCCATGTCTCCTTTTTCAGTCACCTAGCTGCTGTTTTGAGATGACTTCCTGAAGCTAAATTGCATCCATATTTTATTTGAAGATCTCTGTGTGCATCCAGATGAACTGCTTTAAGAAAATTTTAAAAGCAATTAGAGAAAATGTTATTTTATTTTTTAAAGCATACTTTGGGGGGCATATTTCACATATAAGTATTTTGTTTGGGAGAGAGGCCTGTAGTAAAGTACAATCTGACAAGATGTCCTTCCAGCCTTGGTGGGACTGGCTTCTGTACATTAATCCCGTCACTCAGCAGCAAATCTCTTTCTGTTCTCTTAGGATTTATGGTTGGTAAGGACTATGAAGCTGAAGGAATCGCCAAGGATGGTGCCAAGTTGGTGACCGCTGTAGCCTGTGCCAACGTGCCCAAGATAACCGTCATCATCGGGGGGTCCTACGGGGCTGGGAACTATGGGATGTGTGGCAGAGCGTACAGGTGGGTGGTTGCCATGGTTTTCTCGGAAAGAAAGCATACTTCCTGGGTAATTAGAAATGGTCAGGTTCATTTGAAATATAGAGTGGCATTCACAAATCTTGAGCAGTTACCATAATTTGTATCATCTGGAGGAACAAAATGAAATTTAATGCTAAAGGTACTATTGGGGAGAAATCCACAATGGGAATAAGGAAATACTTTGAAATGGCTGATAATGAAAATACTGCATGTCCTAACTGGTGTGCTATGGCTCAAGTCTTGCTTAGAGAAAGGTGTGTAGACATAAAGACATCACAGAAAAGAAGGCTGAAAATCAGTGAGCCACGCAGCTAGTTCAAGAAGTTCAAAAAAGTCCAGCATTTTGGATACAAGAAACAGAAGACAGGCCAGAATAAAGAACGAACATACTGTAAGACAGAAGAGTCGGGAAAGCCTAAAGTTGCTTTGTTTGAAAGGTTAGCAAACTTAATCCCCCGATAAAACTGAAAGATAGAGCCAGAAGGCACCAGTAGCCAACATCTGGGCTGGGAAACAGGACATGACTACAGATAGTAAGAGGGTATTTTGAGTGCTTTTATAGCCGATAAACTTACATGAAATGGAAAGATCCAGTTTATCAAAACAAACATCTGAATCACCTAGAGAACTTAAAATTTCTAACTGTTCTCAGGCCCCATCTGTGGGGTTAGTCTAGGGTGGGTTCCAGGCATTGGTTATTTTTAAAAACTTCCCAGATGCTTTTAATGTGCAGCTAGAATGAAGAACCACTAGTTTAAAAGGTGAACATGGGCTTCTGAAAATCTGTGTTGTTAAGTGAATTAATTTGATCATTCTCTTTTCCCCTCACAGCCCAAGATTTCTGTACATATGGCCAAATGCTCGTGTCTCGGTGATGGGAGGCGAGCAGGCAGCCAATGTGTTGGCGACCGTCGCCAAAGACCAGAGAGCGCGGGAAGGGAAACAGGTAAACACCACTGCTTCTCCGCCTCCAGGTTTGGCTGTCACCCGTGAACACCCTGAAGCCAGGAGGCTGTGCAGGCAGAAGCCCTCTGCGTTCGCGGGCCAGGGGTCCAACGTGCAGGGCCTGGCTTTTTAGAAGACACTGACCTGGAAGGCGTTGCTTCAGGAATTCAGACTTACACGTTTTCTGTCTCTTTTTTTAGTGCCATCTCATTTGAGGTACCTTCTTGTGCTAATACACAGATTTTTTTCAGAGTCCCAAGAAAACACTTCAAGAAGCTGCCTGTGAGTGCCTGAGGCATAAAGATGTTTGATTCTTAGTCATTCGCAGTTAGTGAGCTTTAAATAAATTTGATTTACTTCTTTGATTTTATGACCCAAAGCAGCAGAACTTTTTCCCGCTATTTCACTGTTAGGTGGTTGTTCAGTAGCCCTTGTGTGGGGGGCTCAGCCATCTTAGGAGAGTTGGTTAATGTCACCACACTGTGACAGTGTGAAGGAAGTAACGTGGAAGGCACCGGAAGCTCGACGGAAGGCACATCAGCATGTGGCTGCTCGTAAAATGAATTCCTTTGTCTGGATCTCTGTTAGAGAGTCTTCTGAAATTTTGCTTTAATTTTTACTAGTTATACCCTTTAACTGTTTTGTGCAAACACCAAGCCTTAAAATATCTGCATGTCCCTGAAATTGCTAGGTGCACTGTGTTCACAGCGAGGCATGAGAGGAAGGCTCTCAGGCCTGCCGTTTGGGGAGCGTCTGGTCAGCCACGCCGTTGTGGAGTGGGGTGACGAAAAGCCAGGGCTGATTGCAGCCCACCCATGCCTCACACCCCCAGGCGTCTGTTCTTAGGAGCAGGAACTCTGGAGACCATAATGGAGGTTTCCATTCACTTCAGCATTGCCCGGTGTCCAAGCAAAAGGACAGCTTTGCGTGTGCTGTGTCCGTGCGTGTGTGGTGGGTGCTGGGGGCGGGGAGTATGAGATTCCACCTGACATTTTGAAGACATGTCTTAAACTTGAGCCTGGCATGGTGATCTCTTATTAAATAGTTGTTCTTTGATTATTTGATATACAGATATATGAATTCATTTGTTTTTATGTGGGGAAGTACAGGATTTTAGGGGTCCTCCCTCTGAATTCTTAATCTATCAATGATACTAAACTATGAAAATACATAAAAGAAAGTTGGATTTATTTGAAATAAGTCATTTGTTTTTGCTGAGGAATATTTTTTAAGTTGAAAATACTTTTCAGGGTTTCAAAATTAATTTGCATAAAGATTTTTACATCTGAATTAATTATCACTTGTTTCTGGCAATACTGATGGGCAAGCTATTAAATTTTTAATTAGGGAAAAATATCTTTCAGCCATCTGGGAAATTGAAGAGGCTCTTCAAGATGTGGTTGATATTTTATCCCTTTAAGTTTTAAAATGTTTGAAATTTTGACTGTTTTGAAAGATGTCATGTAGCCCTTTTGTTATACTGTACAGTTCACATGCATTGTCGTACTTGCTGGAATACACGACACCCTTGGTTTGACCCTGCACGCAATAGCCCAGGATGCTGTCTCCGCTAAGGGAGACATAACAGCGCACTAACTAATTTGATAGTCATGTCTCAGGTGAGATTATGTACATTACACCGTCACTTGTACCCTGTGCCTCACTGCCCAGAGGTTGGTTGTAGGGTTACTCATGACGTCTCGTGCCTTTTTTTTCTTGAGGTGCTCCTGGGTGGGGCTGTTGTCCCACTGCCACGGACTCATTCCTGGTCCCTTTGCTTTCAGTTCTCCAGTGCTGACGAAGCAGCTTTGAAAGAGCCTATCATTAAGAGGTTTGAAGAGGAAGGGAACCCTTACTATTCCAGTGCCAGGTGGGAGCCGGAGAATAAGTAACTTCTTGCTGGGAGCAGGTTGGCGGTCAGGAGGGGCCAGCCTCTGTGAGAACCAAAAAATAATGTTGGGCACACTTCACTTTGTGCCATTGTCTCCACCCCGGGAGTGCCTGCTGCTGGAACGCAGCCCCTTCTCCCCGCTGGGGTGTGGGTCCATCGGTTCCGATCTGGTTCTGCCACCTTCCACCCCTCTTCTATCCCATTTCTCCTTGAGGCGTCTGGGACCCTGGGGGACCCCACAGCCACAGGTGGGCCACCCCAGGGCAAGGAAATTAAGAGTTGTAATCCTGGCTGTGTAACTTTCAGGAATTAGTTCGAATTTTTGCTTAAACTAGTGAGTTCCTGTCATCCCCCCTCTTTGATTATTTTGTTCTCACCCCATTTTAAGCAAGAGATGGCGTGAACACTTTTTGACATTCGTTAACAAGTGTGCCCGTGCATTCAGAAGGTGACTACTCACCGCCAGGGTCCATGCGCCGACACTGAGTAGTTACCTCATACCCCCGTGCGGCTCTTGGTTCTGCGTGTTTCCTGTTCCACTTAATAAGGTCGTCGTCCCGGCTGGAGACCGGGGCACGTGCTATCTGGCCTCTTTATCAACAACTTCAGTGTTTCGCATTCTGAATAGTAAGCTCTCTGGGTTCATTTCATCCCTTGGGCATTTGGGAAAAAACAAAGAACTATTTGTGTCTTTTACAATTAGATTATGCAGTGATTTATGCCATTTACTGGAGAGGAGGGGGAGGGGAAATCAGAAGTTAGAGCTGGTGTCCGTCCTGTGAGTGCCTCGTCCTGTGAGTGCCTCGTTCGTGGCAGGCGCTGCTCCCGCGCTGGTGGCTCAGAGGCTGGGCAGCTTCCCAGAGCACAGCCAGTTTCAGAATTCAAGTAATGCCACTTGGGGTTTTTAAAAAGCCTGTTTCTCTTGTTCTTATCTGTTTTAATAAGTAATTTTACAGGTGTATCTTGTTGCAGAGGGTCATTGATTCATTGAATTAAAGACAAATACTCTTTGAATTGAGAAATGAACATGTGCTTCTTTTTATAGTAGCCAATAGAAGCAAAGAGGAAATATAAACATATTAAAGGTTTAAGAGAAAATACATATTGCAAGCACAGTTACATTTTTTAACTTAAGATTTTGACTGAAATTCACAAGGACAACTGAAATATTAAGCTTTGAAAACCAGCACATTTTGTGTGAGCCATTAATTTGTTTTTCAGCCCTGGCTAAGCCATCTTTTGAGAAAGACTCAACCCTTTATTATTTTCATATGTACATTATTATTATTTTTAATGGGTTGTATTCAAGACAGGAGAGCAAAAAGCCCACATAGACTTATCTTTGGAAATAGATATTGAAAGACAGTAAAGTTTTCCTGTTACTTTGTAGATGCTTAACCCTTCTGTTGAAACACTTGATGGCATGAGACAGCAACTTTTTCCCCAAGATGAAAGAATTTTCCAGCCAGTGTATGGCACCTTTTGGGGGTTTAATAATCTCTTAACAGTAAAATTCTGTGGTCTGTTCAGGCTTTCACGTGCTCAATCTCTTTTCAGAGGGAGCTGTCATCATTTGCTCCTCAACCTCCTGTGTTTTTCTTAACCCTTACATGTTACGTGCGCGGCACATCCGTTTTCTTCTGCTCGCTGGTTTTTCTAATCAGACTTTTCAGGCGTTGGATTGAGGCCTCCCTGCAGCGAAGTCTTGTTAATGGCCACCATGGAGCAGCCTCCTCCCTCCCCCGGCACGACCACGCTGGCTGTGTCACTCTCCTCTGGGCCTCGGAAGGGAGTGTAATCAGTTGGCCTGGTTACAGATTACACGAGTGGCTTTTATTTATTGGCAGTTGATACTGCATGATCCCTATTATGAATGTTTTATGAGCAGAGATTTGATTCATGGTCTGTCGATGTCGGTATGGTTTAATAATTGATGCTGTGTTAGGTACTGAAGGCAGTTTGTTTAAAGAAAGCAAAAGTGGCACCTACCAATGACCTTTAAAAAACCAATATTTCTCATTCAGTTTTCTTTATAAATTTGAGGTTGTCAGTGAGAAGTAAACTAAAATTTCTACTTAAAAGTTTCTTCTGAAAGCAGTTTAAAGCTGTTTTTTTTTCATGTAGCAAAAAATAAAGAACTACATATGAAGGTATTATTTTATTAATAAAATGTGTTAAAGTCAATTCAGTAATTTTCGTAGTTTCTTAAGACATGAGGGAGTTTTGGGGGACACACTCTTTCTAGTAGCGACTTTGGTTGGAGACTGTTACCTGGGTTCATACGGCTCTTCATGTTGATAACAGGGATACATCAGCTTTACTTGGACGTTTGTGTGGGCAGAAGAGGAACAGGAAAGGCTTTCCTGAAATAAGTAAAAATATTTTTAATCCAGAGATTCTTTTGTGGTTTCTTGTAGCAGCTGTTCCTAAGGCCACAAGCTTGATTTGTCATTCTTTGGGGGCCTGGGATGAAAGTCATTCCATTTTCTCTCTTCCCTCTCCTCGGCCTTGCGCATGGTTTCAGTTGTGAGAGGAGAAGCCGACCAGGAGGCCCATACACTGCCGAAAGGGAAGCCTCCGCACTTCTGGGCAGGGAGCGTGTGAGGGGTAGCTGAGTGGTGGACTCCTAATGACTCGTATTTTGTTTTTTTCTCAGGCTGTGGGATGATGGGATTATTGATCCAGTGGACACCAGGCTGGTCCTGGGTCTCAGTATCAGTGCAGCCCTCAACGCACCAATCCAGAAGACTGACTTTGGCATCTTTAGGATGTAACTGGAATACAAAGCGTCTTCCACTGGACATGTACCAAAAATTAATACATTAGTAGCATTAAAATTTGTGACTTTTTCAATATCGACTGTTACCGTAAAATTGTTCTTTTCGCACAGTGCATTGTATTTTTCTACCTTAAAAAAATCAGTGAAGACATTTATTTCATGAACCTCAAGCCCTTGTAAATTTTTGTAGCTTTTCCTATGACTCCACTTTACCACCCTTAAAATGAAGAGAATAATTTACAGTTATCCTTTCTAACCCACCAGTAGTATGAAAAGTCCCATAAACTATAAGTTCTAAGTATTATCGAGGCTATTAAATGAAGTTGTATTTCCACTGAAATGATGCCTTGTTGATTATGAATGATATTGTAACACTTGTTTTTTAAAAGCATCTATTACTTTCCCTCCAGCCATCATCCCATTCCTTCCCACAGTGCACTTGTGGCTCTCTGCACTCGGGACTCCATTTCCTACTCACTCTCTCCATGCCCTTGTCCCTGCTGGCCTCCACTGCCAGCAGCTCACTCCAGGGTCACCATCGACCTCTCTGTTGCTGAAAACCACCGGGTTCTTCCGACTTTATCTGATTTAATTCTCTGCAGCATTCATATCAGTCGAACACTTCCTCCTAGAAACACTGTTCCTAGCTTCCATGTCATAATACCTGAGGCTTCCCACCAGCCGCTGTGGCCACTCTGTTCAGTGTCCTTGGCATCCCCTCTCCCTCTGCTGAGCCCTGCCCTCTTCACCACTTGTCCTCATTTTTCGTTAGTAATTCACGAACACATTCTCACTCTAAAAGATGCAAATGACACAAAAGTGTCTCCTCATTCTTTTTTTAAGTTGTGGTGAATGCACCTACTTAAACTTGACCATTTCAGCCATTTTTAAGTGTGCAGTTCCGTGGCATTCAGTGCGTTCACATGGTTTGCAACCCTCACCACCGTGCCCCCGCAGGACTTCCGTCATCCCAAACCGAAACTCAGTTGTTAGCCGCCAGCTCTCCGTTTCTCTTCCCAGCTCCTGGCCACATCTCAGTCTTAAAGGCATGTGGTTTTCATGGCTTCATTCAGCCCTCCTGGGCCATTTCATGCCTTAAGGCTTCAGTTGCCATCTGAATGGGGATGATTCCTGCACTGACAGTTCCTAACAGTTCTCCCCGGCACTTCAGACCTGTGCATCTGCCGGATACACTGCAGGTCTGCACTGACGTCCTACAGGATGGCAGGTTCGGGCACAGCTCTATTGGTTTTGCCTCCTGTCACTTGAATTTTTGTCTCTCACGACCACAGGCATTAGAAGTGGTCTACCTGCATCTGGCCTTGCCTGGGCTAATCTCCATCACTCTGGAATTAGGATGGCCATTCTAAAGGCACATTGGTTCATGCTGCTCCTTTACCTAAATCTCTCGCTGGTTCCCTGTAGAATGGCCAGATACCTCCCTAATGCCCTCCGTGATCATCACCCCCTCAGTCTCCTGTCCTGACTCCTTTTCTCACCCTTGGTGCCTCACCCTTTTGAGACTTCTAGCTCCTTGAGCTGACGAAGTCTTCCCACCTCAGGATCTACAATTTTCCCTCTGCCTGGACTGTTCTACTCTTCTTAAACACAACTTTTGGTTTCTGTGACTTCCCTGGGCGGGGTTAGTCACCTATGGTGTGCTCTTGTAAAGCACCGTGCCCTCTGTCACTTCTCTTGTACACGTTTGTAAGGAACACAAACATTTCTCTCATAGCGCCCTCCTGCTACAATGTAAGCTCTGAGAGCAAGGAGCCTCCTGTTTGGCCTGTATCTCCAGTGCTTGGCACTTGCAGGTGCTCAAATACCTGTGCAATGAATGAAAAAAAAATCCATATTTTAATTGATATCCTCAGGTCACATTATTTTAAAATTAAATGATTGATTACATGATTAATACAATTATCAAATGCTTTCCTAATAAAATGAGTATTTCAAACATTTGTGTGTGATGTTCAATTTAGGCTGCCTTTGTATATCGGGTCACCTTGGTTTTCTGAGTGTGAACAGATGGGTGGTCTCAGTTCAGAGGTAAGTTGCATTTTTAGAAGGATGTTGGAGGTCATCAAGGGCACGTGAAGTGTTTTCATTGCAGTCGGCAGGGCTGTATTACTTCTGGAGGCTTTATGGGAAAATTTATTTTCTTGCTTTTTCAGCTTCTAGAGGCCTCCTGCCTGTTTTGTAACTTTCTTTTTTTGATCCTCACTGGAGGACATGCTTACTGATTTTAAAGAGAGAAGAAGAGAAACATTGATGTGAGAGAAAAACATCCATCCATATGCTCTCATGTATGCCCTGACCTGGGACCGAACCCTCAACCCAGGCATGTGCCCTGACTGGGAAGTTAACCTGCAGCCTTTCGGTTTATGGGATGATGCTCCAACCAACCCGAGTCACTGCCCAGCACATGCTTTGCAACTTCTAATAACAGATTTCAGTGTGACATACACATAATATGCTTTAGCATTCTAGAGAGCCATTTAATTGACTCAAGAGGAGAGGTTACCATAGTGTAAGGGCAATTTTATTTTCTGTAACACCCAGCATTTCAGTATGTCTGACAGCTTTTTCTCGAAGGTTTATGCTACTACTTACCTTAAGGAAGAGAAGTGTCTGAGGGAGAACAATGTCTTAGAAGGAGGGAATTTAATAGAGAACTTACTGAAGAGAAAACATGACCAGAACTACTTGCTAGAAGTAAACTGGAGGGGAAAATGTGTAATTCAGTGCTAATTGTAAGAAGTGAACAGGCTGAATTTTGGAGAACTGCCAAGTTCTTTTTTTTTTAAATATATTTTATTGATTATGCTATTACAGTTGTCCCATCGTTTTCCTCCTCTTTATTTACCTCCACCCTGTATCCCCCTCCCACTCTCATTCCCCCTCTCCTTAGTTCATGTCCATGGTTCATACATATAAATTCTTTGGCTTCTCCATTTCCTATACTGTTCGTAACCTCCCCCTGTGTATTTTGTACCTACCATCTATGCTACTTATTCCCTGTACCTTTTCCCCCATTCTGCCTCATCCCCCTTCTTACTGATAACCCTCCATGTGATCCCCATTTCTGTGATTCTGTTCCTGTTCTAGTTGTTCGCTTAGTTCATTTTTGTTTTTTTGGGGTTCGGTTTTGATAGTTGTGAGTTTGGTGTCATTTTGCTGTTCGAATTTTTTTTATCTTAGATAAATCCCTTTAACATTTCATATATTAAGGGCTTGGTGATGATCTCCTTTAACTTGACTTTATCTGGGAAGCACTTTATCTGTCCTTCCATTCTAAATGATAGCTTTGCTGGATGGAGTCATCTTGGATGTAGGTCCTTGCCTTTCATCACTTTGAATACTTCTTTCCAGCCCCTTCTTGCTTGTAAGGTTTCTTTTGAGAAATCAGCTGACAGTCTTTTGGGAACTCCTTTGTAGGTAACTCTCTCCTTTCTCTTGCTGCTTTTAGGATTCTTTGCTTAGCTTTAATCTTGGGTACTGTAATTATGATGTGCCTTGGTGTGTGCTTCCTTGGGTCCAACTCTTTGGGGACTCTGAGCTTCCTGGACTTCCTGGAAGTCTATATTGTTTACTAGGTTGGGGAAGTTCTCCATCATTTTTAAAAATTTTTCAGTTTCTTGCTCTTCCTCTTCTACTGGCACCCCTATGATTTGGATGTTGGAATGTTTAAAGTTATCCCAGAGATTCCTAAGCCTCTCTTCATTTTTTTGAATTATTGTTTCTTCATTGTGTTCTGGTTGAATGTTTATTTCCTCCTTCTGTTCCAAATCATTGATTTGAGTCCTGGTTTCCATCCCGTCACTGTTGGCTCCCTGTATATTTTCCTTTATTTCACTTTTCATAGCTTTCACTCTTCCCTCCACTTTGCGACCATAGTTAACAATTTCTGTGAGCATCCTGATTACCAGTGTTTTGAACTCTGCATCTGATAGGTTGGCTATTTCTTCACCGCTTAGCTGTATTTTTTCTGGAGCTTTGATCTGTTCTTTCATTTGGACCATATTTCTTTGGGTGCACCTGTAACGTAGTAAGGGGTGGATCCTTAGGTGTTCATGAGGGGGTGGGGCAACCCACGTTGCTTAATTGTGACGCTCTATGTCAGGAAGGGGTCCAAGAGGGAACAATGTCGCTTGTTCAGCTCTCAGCCGGCTTTCAGCCACTTCCCCCGCTACCCACAATCAAATTGGGCCCATCTGGTGCTGATTCCCAGGTGGGTGTTTTGTGTACACTCTAGGACCCTGTGGGTCTCTCCAGTGAACTCTCCTGTGAGGCTGGGAGTTTCTCCCGCTGCCTCAACCCCCACAGGTGTTTTCAATCAGACGTTTGATGCTTTATTTCCCTGCGCTGGAACCCTGGGTTGCTCGGTCTATCTCGCTCTCCAGTTGTTCCTCCTGGTTTATCTACATGCGAATGTGGGACAGCCTGCTCTGGCAGCTGCCACCTTACCCGCTGTGGTCCTCCAGCCACCATCTTATCGTGAGTCCTCTCCACTCCCGCTGCCTGTCTCCACCCCTCCTACCGGTCTGGATAAATGTTTCTTCTTTAACTCTTTAGTTGTCAGACTCCATACAGTCTGATTTTCTGGCAGTTCTGGTTATTGTTTTATTTTAAAGTTGTTCTTGTCCTTTTGGTTGTGTGAGAAGGCAAAGTGTATCTACCTATGCCTCCATCTTGGCTGGAAGTACCAGGTTCTTGAATAACATCAGTTTACGCCATTTTGTTCGTCGTCTCGTTCAACATTGCTTAGATATGATGTTGATAAGAAAAAAAGGATTCCTGGACAGGGCTACTGTCTGCATGGGTTTTCTCCAGGGTCTCTGGTTTCCTGCCCCCATGAGAGCTGTGCGCATCAGATGCATTGGTGTGTCTGCATTGTCCCCGTCTGAGTGTGGGTGTGCGTGCCCCTGGGGAAGGACTTGTGTCCCGCTGGGGTGGGTGCCCACCTGGCGTTCTGAGCTGCTGGCAGAGGCCCTGGCCACCTGCAACCCTGAACTGCAATAAGTGGTAAGAAGATTATCTTGTTTTTATTCATCTTTCTTAAATGTATGTATACCTCACATTTGTTTAAGTCATTACTATTAGAAGTGTTTTGAGTCGTTACTTAGAAGTTCGGTGATGTTTTTGGGACCAGAAAGAAGTATGCTGCAGGACGTGGTCACAGCAGTTAGCCTAGGGTAGAACTGTATTTGCTCTGCGTCGTTTCACATCACGTCACGTCGTGGTTCCCGAGAACCTGTTGACAATGTTAAGGAAACTTCCTGTATCTGGACTAATGTCCAGAGGCTTCTGGAGAAAATGTATTTGACATTTCGTAACCACAGTTCTGTTCATTATATTCCTATAGCTGTAAGATAATTTTAAATACCTCTTGTTTTGAAATTATTTGTAATTTAAAATCCAACGGTGTTATTTATAGAAAAATTGGAGGAAGAAAGTGAAAATTCTCTGTAGTCCCACCACCCAGGATGCAGTATCAGTAATTTCTAAAGTTCCCTTAAGCAACTCCAGTGTGTGGCCAAAGCTGAGTCGCTGCACAGGGAAGGGCTAGGTCCAGGATTTCAAATCAACAGGAGCAGCTGCTCACTTCAAGACACTTCTGTGGATTTAAAATCTTAAGTTGTAAATCCATTTTTTTAAAGCTAACAGCCTAGGTAAAATTTGCCCTATTTTGATACCTATATGCATGCACCTCATTTCAGGCTAACTACTGAAAGTGGTTACCAATACAGAAAGTTTCTAATGAGACTTACCCAAGGTGATGGTAACGAGCCAAACCAGGAGAAGCATTTTACCTGGGACCATCACCACAGCTGACATCGCACTTCCACAGGATTGTGTGCTGAGTCCTGTCTGTATGCCCTGGTGCCTTTGTTGTGACTTAGTGGGGTAAGCAGAGAGGACTTAAGTCTCTGAGGACTTCGGTCAGTTCCTCACTGCCAACCAACCATAGCTGGGTAAAGAAAATCATGTTCATCAACAAGGATGGTTGAAATTACATTTAAAACTTTTGTTGTGCAAAATATGTGTAACAAAATTTACCATTTTAACCACTTTTCAGTGTGCACTTCAGTGACATCAAGCACATTCACAGTCTGAAATGTTTTTGGCATCAAAAGCTGGATAGTCCCTGAAGGGCCCATTCAAGCCCAAGTCACTGTGTTTTTGTCTCTGTAGACACATGGATGCAAAAAGGAAGTGAACCTTGGGAAAATTCATCCCTCGATATTGAAAATGCCAGCACTGTTTCACTTCGGCTTTTGTACATCAGACTGTATTAAGAAGTGAATCTAAAGATGTTTCTTCAGAGGTGATCATGTTGTTAAAACTGAAATACGGGATCCCAAGCTTTTCTGGTGAGATCATGATCTTATGAGGAGGATGCTTGGAATTCATCCAGTTCAATTCTGTCTGTGGACCCCTCTGGACTATTTGTCTATATTCAGTTTCTTTAGGAGTTTGCTCAGGTGGATTTAGTTGCTGCCATATTTTGAGTTGAAAGGTGGGAATAAGGAATTAGACTAGAGTCAAATTGTTAAAAGATATTTTTATTTCTGAAATAGCAGCAGGGGAAAATAGTGGTCTGCTCCATCTCTCCCTGGAGGGTCCTCCCTGTTTTTAAAATACCAGTTGTTACTTTGAATCATGTGTATACTGTCTTATTTCATATGTTTTGTTTTAATTATTTAGTGGGTGCCCTGGGGTTTACAATGTGCATCTTATCACATTTTCTTTCCCATGACATGGCAACACTTCATAAATAGTAGAATAACCTCACAACGGGCGGCTTCCGCTTTCCCCTCCCTTGTTTGTGTTATTATTATTATGCCTTTTAATTTTACATTTTTAAGTGAAACCCACAATACATCATTATTTATTTTTGCTTTAAATTGTAAGTTGTCTTTTATAGAAATGTAAAAATA
>VMDR010013332.1:0-25144 GCA_007922815.1 Macrotus californicus | reverse complement strand
TACTTACCCCTTACCCCCATGAATATATTCCTTTCTTTAGAACAAAACAAAACTAATAATAATAATGTCCAGTAACTTGCTTTTTTTCAGTTAACAGTAATATGCCTATTTTGGAACTCTTTCTATGAGTAAATAAAGGTATAGGAATATTCTCTATTAGGTAGAATGCCTAGTTAAAAGTTCAGAAAATAAGGAAATTGAGAGAATTCTTCTTTTTTAGTTGGCAGGATCTTGTGGCCAGTGGGGTAGTAGAATATATTGATACTCTAGAAGAAGAAACAGTGATGCTTGCAATGACTCCAGATGATTTGCAGGAGAAGGAAGTAGCTTATTGTTCCACGTATACACACTGTGAGATTCACCCGTCAATGATTCTTGGCGTCTGTGCATCTATTATTCCATTTCCTGATCATAACCAGGTTGGTAGCCGTTTGTAACTTCTCATTTGTGAGGAATTGGGGGAAGTAGAGTAGAAGGTAGAGATTAGTCTGTCATTTTTAAAGAAGAGCCTTTTAATGAAAAGGCTGTGAACTCCTATAGAATCAGAATGTAACATTCTTATTCTTGAGTCTCACTGTTAAGGGCCATAATTAATTATTCCAAAGGGTTATCACTTATCTTTCAGAAAAAACCCCAGAAACTTTACCAGATTGGTAATCATATTTTGATTTATGTAGTAACCTGTAGAGTCTATTCCTTTAGAAATAATTACATTTTAATTGATTCTGCTTTTTTATTTCTGTCCCTAGTCCCCTAGAAACACTTACCAGTCTGCTATGGGTAAGCAGGCTATGGGAGTTTATATCACCAACTTTCATGTTCGTATGGATACATTGGCTCATGTTCTTTATTATCCTCAAAAGCCACTTGTGACTACACGGTCTATGGAATATCTACGATTTAGAGAGCTGCCAGCAGGTGTGTTCAGTTTTGTTCTACATTTTTTGGATCCTGTCATGCCTAAGGCTCTTTTCTGGGTTCATGGGAAGATTAATAAAATGTGTATGACAGTCGCTATTCCCATGGGATTGATACTGTGGTGGGAAACACGAACACAATTGAATAAAAAGATAGACATGTTAAAAGTGTTATGATGGAGGTCCTTTGACCGCACAGAGTCAAAGAAATGATTGATTCTTGTTGGGAGTCTAGGGCCAATTTCTTGGGGGAGGTAGCAGCATTTTAGACTAAAACTGATGAAAGGGTGTTTGAGTTTGAGAGGTTTTATCAGGGCCTAGATCCAGGAGCACACGAGATACTGGAACAGTCAGTAGCCGTTTCAGTTTGATGACTGGAGTATGAACGCATGTGAGGAAAGCTTCGTCTCCTGGTGTGGAGGAGAGCAGCTTGAACTTCATTCTGAGAATGAGGACTCATTCAGCCCTTTTGAGCAAGAAAGTAATAGAATTAGCAATTTATTTTAGGAATATTGCTGTGGTAGTTGTCTGAGGAGTAGATTGGAGTCAGATACAATATCAGCACAGTTAATTTAGAGGTTTTTGCAGTGTTTTAAGTGAGAAATGGTAAGGTCTGAAAAAATTGAAAAAGAGTAAGGGGGAGATATGTGTTAGAGTATACTTGATAGGACTTCATGACTGATTGGATGTGGAACGCTGAAGAGAGAGAAGAAAGGAATTGGAAATATTTATAGTGTGCCTGGCTTGAGTGATCAAGGAGAGAGAGGTACTATTAATAAGATTGGGAGCACATTGGAAGAAGGAAGAGGTTTTGGAGGTAAGAGAAATTCTGTTTTTGACCTGTTGATTTTGAGTTGCTGCCAGAAGAACATCTAAGAAATCATCTTCTAATAGTGAGTTGCAAGTATGGTTTGAAAGAAAGTCAAATCTAGAGGTCTGAAGTTTTTGATATATTTTAATGGTAGCTATAGGTGACTATAAAATTGCTGAGGTTAAGTTCAGGGCTAGACTATAGCCAGAGATAGACAGAACTTTAGGCACCAGGAAAAGAAATCAGGAAAAGAGGATTTGGGATGTAGTTGATGAGGAGAATCAGAGGTTGGCAGGAGGAGATTCTCAAGGAGACCGGACAATAGGCAAAATGGTACAGAGTAGTCTAAAGGATATGAGGATGTTGAATATAAAAGGAGACAGCATGTTCTTTGGTACAATTGTCTTCTTGTATCATTAACAAATTTTGGCTTTTACTGTGGGTAACATTATTTATTTAGTAAAGTATATGCCTTGTAAGTAGTAGCCTTAAATTATTAACTATAATAAGGGATCTAACATTTGGATAGCAGATTCTCACAGGTTAGAATGATTTATTTTTAAAGTCCTCCACAAGGGGTTACTCTTGTCTAGAAAAACAAAATATGTTAAGTTTTCTACAGTATGCTCATATCTTTGGGCTATGCTTACAGTGCTGTGTTTCCTTCAACGTATAGATACTAGTTTCTTTATAGATAGAGAAGAAAATAAATATAACTGAAGGATTGGATTTGAAGTAAAATTTTCCCTTGGTACTGATGGGAGGTGGTGAGAGCTTGGTGGTAGTGTCTGCATGCCTTTCAGTTCTGTTACTGTTTCGTGCCGTAATCACGTTATCTATTTTAAAAACTTTACTTTGAGATAATTTCAAACTTAAAGAAAAGTTGTAAGACTAGTACAGATAACTCCTGTATACTCTTCATCCAGATATCCTAGTTTCTATTTCACCACATTTGCCTCATTTTTCCCCTTTCTCTCTCTTTCTGAACCATTTGAGAATAAGTTGCAGACATGAAGCCACATCACTCTTTAATTCTTCAGTGTATGTTGCTTTAAAACAAGGACAGCTACATACTATAGTCATCAAATTCAGGAGGTTAATGTCGATACGCGTCTAGTCAGTAGTCCTTGGTGCAGATTTTGCTGGTTTCCTCATAATGTCCTGTTGGGTCCAGGATCTGATTTAGGACTGTGCATTGCATTTGGTTGCATGTCTCTCTGAGTCTTCTTAATCTGGAACAGTTCCTTAGTCTTTCCTTGTCTCTCATGACCTTGATGTTTTTGGAGGGACGAGTTACTGGGTATGCTCCATGCTATTAGAATGTCTTCTAGGTTCTCTCATTTGACAGAACTAGGAAAAATATATATGCATATATCCAAACACACCCTCTTATCTGATTTTCTGTTTCTGTATAGGAAAGAATCGTGAGTTCACACCATAGTGTTTATTCTAGAATTGTAATCTCTCACAGTGAGAAGCCTGGCCCGTGTTGTCCTCAGTATATTTGCTTTGCTCAGTCTGTTGCTGGAATCAATCTCCTGGCCATCCTGGCTGAACTACTGGCCCTGACCCCTGCGTAACACACCAGCCACATTGGCTAACTTCTGAGTGCTGACCAAGGGCAATGGGCTAATCAGGTTATCTTATAGAATGTTTTTGTGATTAGTATCATTCCTATTTCTGTAGATACTGTTACCTTGTTTGACATCTTTCTGGGAGCAAAGGTCCTTGTGACAAAAGTTTACCTTGACTTAAAGTGGGCCTGGGTGTTGAGCCCTCTCAGTGCTGAGCTAAGGCTTGAAGTGGATGAGGACAAAGTGGCAGGAAGATTTTGAGTTTGGCTGATGTACTTGAACTGGCAGATATTTTTAACAAAGTTATTAGTATTTATTGAGCATTCGGTTTGTGGGAAACACTGTCCAAGGTGCTTCACACGTCATTTCTAAGCCTCATAAAAGCTTTGTGATGTTTCTTCACCTGCAACATGAGAATGCTAATAGTACCTTTGTGATGGTTAAATGGTTACATCCACTTAAAAGTCATGGCTTAGTGCCTTGCAGTAAGGGAGGAGCAAATGTCAGTTGATTAGTAATAGTGGTGGTTATACCATCTCTGTTTCACACATGTGGAGACAGGATCAGAAGGGTTATTTGCCTAAAGTTACATAAATATATAAATCTAGAATTTAAACTCTCGTGTATGTTTTGCCTTTTTGACCAAATATGGGCCTTGACCTCACTGCGCCTCCCCCCAGTTCCCTTTCTTGTGTTCTTTTCACTACATTGCTTCCTGATTTTGGACTATTAAGCTAAGAAAATATGTTGGAAACAATTCAGAAGTTTACTGTTTTCAGCTAAATTCAGCTGATCTCTCATACTGGCCAAAATACCAATGGGTAAAGGTTGTAGGATAGAGGAGGTGGCTTCCTGGACCGTAGTGGATGTGGCATATGTGGGCGATCCAGGGATTGCCGCACAAGGGCCGAGACAAGTTGAGCACCTGTAGGCTGCGTACCTGGAGAAGAGTGGAACCATAGCAGTGCTCCATGGAAAGGTGAGGACATGCTGGGGACGACTTCCCATTCCGTGTATCACACATGTCACATATGTCTTAGGATCACATCACGTCTCCCAAGACCCGGAGATTTCTGCAAATTCTGAATTCTTTTCAGGTCTCTCCGCCTTCAAAGTCCTGCATTACGCTGCTTGACTATGTGAAACTTAGAACTCTTCTAGCTCCCCCAAAGAGTGCCCACGAAAGGATGATGGCCAATGTGGGTGTTACTAAAGAGTTCTTAGAGGAAATCATTTAGATTTCAAGAGGAGTTTTTATTGCACACCTGAGAAGTGACTATCTGACTTTCCTGATCTCTTCTTGACTGCCTGCTACTGGGGACTTTGCCTCTGGCCCTTCCCGGGAAAGACTTAGTTTGCCTGACACTGCCCTGCCCTTGGAGAATTTCACACTCCTTCCTCCCTAAGCAGAGCAGTGTATCTTTTTCCGCTCCCAGGGTAGATACTCCAACGCGTTTAGGTGCTCAGAAAAACAAATGCCTTGTTTCTATGATCCTTCATCCTTAGAGAGCAGTCACATTTATAGTTAGCACGAGCATTTCGTGTCATGTGTTAAAGGGGCCTGCTATCTCAGATTCCTGCGGGATTAGGCTGGGCTGGTAGGTTGCTGAGTGGAAAGAGGTTTGTCTATCTGTTGAGTTTAGCCTTATTTAGCTTGAGCTGTGGTTGTGATGTGTATGTGCAGACCCAGTGATGTCAGATATGATATTTTTCAAGAAAAGTTTGAAACCTAAGCTTTTGTGTGAAATTTCTTTTTAAAATGTTAGGAATGAATTCAGGTTAAAAACAAACTCTGGAATCAGCTGCCTTTGGCCAGTGTGTTTAAGACAGCTGGCCCAAAGCTTTCTGTGGCATAGCAGCCAGAGTTTTCAAGGAGCAAATGTGGTGGTTAGGGGGCAGGGCCTGCCCTTCACACACATCCCTTTCTCCAAATCTCTCTGTCCTTTGGGTGGGGACGAGGGGGACTTGGAGCAGTGTGCCTACCTGCACTCCACCTGTTAAAACTGTTACATTCCTGCTGAATTCACAGAGGAGTAAATGAAGGATGTGTCTTTTTTTGAAGGGTGGGTTGTTTTTTGAAAATTGAATTTTGCTTTAAGGAAGCAGATATAAAAGATTTATTCAGAATTCAGATAACCAAAACATTCAGTAATCCAGATTCTGTTTCCTTTATATTCTGTAGTCATAGTTTTTATTCCACATTTGAAATATTTAAATATTTTGTTAACTATAGCTTTAGAGTATAGTATATTTTAATTTTTGGAAAAAATCTGATGATTTACAAATATGTGGATTGTATTCATTGAAACCACACTCACATTCAAAAGTCATTTCTTATGTTGTAATCTAGTGTGTTTTCAACTTTTTTTCCCTCTTGAATACTTGATTGTTTTTTTTTACAGCCTCATCAAAAGTAGTTTTGGCAACTGGGGAGGTCTGGAGCAGCTAAGAATAAGATTGTGGTGGTGAAGATATAAGACCACTTTTTGGTGGCCTAGGAAGAGGGTTTAGGAATCGAGCAGGGCTGGGAAGAGGTAGTACAAGGTTCCAACCTAAAGTCAGAAATCAGGCTATTGCTTTTTAACTCTGGGATTATGGATAAATTACTTAATTAGCTCTTTCTGATAATGAGAGTAGTAATAATACAGCCTTGTTTATGACACAGGGTTACTATGAAAATCATGAAACTTGGCTTGGGGAGGTACTTTATAAATCTGAGGTAATTTATATATATAATCACTAGTCCTAAGACAGGATACACTGGGAAGGACTGCTCTCAGGATTTGCTAGTATTAGATGTTAAGCCATCGGAGTAGTTGCCTCACAGATTGCTGTTCCAGGAGTAGACTTTGACAGTTGCCACGGTGAAAACAGCTGTTGCAGATACAGTGAAATAAAGTTGATGTAAAAGAAAGGGGCAGTTTTTTTTTTTTGTTTCCCACATGATGCTTTAATGTATGCTCTTCAATGCACCACAGGTATCAACTCAATTGTGGCCATTGCATCCTACACCGGATACAATCAAGAGGACTCCGTTATCATGAATCGTTCAGCGGTAGATCGAGGCTTTTTCAGGTCAGCTATTTATAAAAGTCGTTGAACACAGAAATGATGGAAATACTAATGTAGTAATCAAAAAAGTTCCCTAAAAGTAGGTTTGGCTTATGTGTGTTCAAACTTTTTGGTGGTTTTGAAGGTCAGACTGGGAGAAATTCTGATCTGATAAAAGAGAAATCTTTCTGTTAAGATACTTAATCTTTTGCCTCCATTCATGTGGCTTGTGGGCAGGCACATGCTGTTGTGGGTGCCTGTGTAGAGCTTAGTGTGCTGACACCAGTGCCTTACTCCAGAAAGCAGAAGGCCTGGTCGATGGCCTTGAACCACTGAAGACACAGCTTCCTGTATCTCAGGATTTTCAGATGCTAATATTTTGAGCCCCACCTCTTCTTTTTTGTAAGCAAATGCGTGTTTGCATTTAGATAATATAGAAACATCTAAGAAATAAAAATAACCCTGTAATCTTAGGACCCATACATAACTGGTAAAATTATAATGTGTTTTCAATCTTCTTTTCTATTATGCTGCTTATTAACAAAACAGTTTCAAATCCTCAGCATATACTGACTTGTTAAAAAACTGGGAATTTAGAAGAGGATAGAATTTTTTTTTGTGTGTGTGTGTAGTTTCAGAGGCTAGCACTAGGACCAGAGGGTGGGCATTATAGCTTAGCATATCACAGACTTCTCACTTGAACTGTTGGAACAGATCCCGGGTGACTATCTCTGAGGGTAATGATGGGAGGATTCTCATTTTAGATGGGAGGTTGGGCTCGGTGACATTAGGTCCTTCCCATTCTCACATACAATTCCAGCTGTGTTAAGGTTATGGGTCAAATGTTGCATGTGTGGCCCATGTAATACCACTTAGGACTTAATTATGACCCTTAATTAACACAGTTAACTCTTACCCTGAATTCATGATTTAAATTATTTCCCAAATATCAAGTAAGTAAAAATTATTGGTATATTCTAAGCCCTTTTACTAGAGGAAAATAGAAGTGACCTTCAGAAACGTGTGTTTTTTAGGTCTGTTTTCTATCGATCATACAAAGAACAGGAGTCTAAAAAAGGGTTTGATCAAGAAGAAGTTTTTGAGAAGCCTACACGTGAAACATGCCAGGGTAAGTGATAACATTTAAATTATGGAATTCATACTTAACTTACCATGGTTTTCCTAATTAATTTTTCTGGGTTTTGTCCTCCCCCCCCCTCTTCTTTCTCCATGTGGGACTATGGTTTTATGTCATTCTTAGAGATCATATTTAAGAAAATATATATGTTTACCAAAAGTTTTTGTACCTAGGAGTGGGCTTGGTACAAGTTCTTCTATCCTGGTAGATTCTGCTTTGAGGAGGGTATTTGCAAATCAGAGAGATCACATAATTTCATGGGAGGTACCTCAGCTTCATTTCACTTGTGCAGTATATGTCCTGTCCCTTAGTTTATGTATTTGCACGGGAACTCCCTTCTTCACATCATGGTGTGACTGTATTTGTCTAGTCACAGTATTTGTATACGTTTACCAAATAAATGATAGGGTACCTGACATTTTTGTCTTTTTTCTGGGCTGGTTCTATGCAGTAGAGAACTTCCATCCAGTAGAGCTAAGATTACATAAGACAGAATTCAAAATTGCTTGGGGTGGATGTGTGTAGAGCGTGTAGATGTTTTCTCATGTAATGTAGAGATCAGAAGATGGCAACGTGCTTACCCAGAGTCAGCCAGCAAATGGAGAATCTCATTTTCCAGGTCTCAGTCCAGTGTTTTTTACAGAGTTCAGAATAACTTGAAATATTTGGAATAAGGCATTCTAGTATTACTACACATAGGGTCATGGTGTGTTAGAGATTCCTGTGAACTTCTTTGACTTGGAATTGATTTATATATTTAGTTTTTAATCTTCAGTGGGGATTATGTGACATTTTAAATACTTTCCTATGTGCTAGTACCATTCCAGAAAATTCCATGTCTTTTTCCTTGTAGGTATGAGGCATGCCATTTATGACAAGCTGGATGATGATGGCTTGATAGCTCCTGGGGTTCGTGTATCAGGAGATGATGTTATTATAGGCAAAACAGTCACCTTGCCTGAAAATGAAGATGAATTGGAGAGCACTAACAGACGCTACACCAAGAGAGACTGTAGCACTTTTCTCAGAACTAGTGAGACAGGCATTGTGGATCAGGTTATGGTAACCCTCAATCAGGAAGGCTATAAATTTTGTAAGATAAGGGTGAGTATAGCTTTGTCATATCATCGTTTATAGAAAGTAAACCAGATTGACTTAGCTAACTTATTTGTATATGAATTCAGGTGCGCTCTGTTAGAATCCCACAAATTGGAGATAAATTTGCCAGTCGACATGGTCAGAAGGGTACTTGTGGGATTCAGTATAGACAGGAGGTAAGTTGTTTTTAATCTCTCTCACTCCTAACCCAGTTTTGTTGAACATTTTATTAGATCAAAATTTGCTTTAGTCCAAAGGTGGTAAAGCTTGACATTTAATTTTAGTGTTGAGTAAATATATGAACATACTATATTGAGTAGAATTTAGGACATAGAAAAACTTAGATGAGAGGGGATCTAGTTCCATAGCTAAGATATTTAAGTTTCTTTTTAAAAATGTCTTTATAGGATATGCCTTTCACCTGTGAAGGTATCACCCCTGACATCATCATAAATCCCCATGCCATCCCCTCTCGTATGACTATTGGTCACTTGATTGAATGTCTTCAAGGAAAGGTAAGAGGTTTTCTTTAACATTATGGGTTCTAAGCTGATGTTCCTTCCTGAATGATGGTTGATTTTTCTCATGTTTGTGCCAGGGTACCTTGGAAAAAGCTAGTATGATACTTTCCTGCTTCTAAATTGGTTATGATTATGCTTTTTTCCTGTCCAAAATTTGCAGTTATGGTTAAGTCACGATTTTTGTAAAATTTACTACATCCAACCTGTGCATATACAGGGATGGGCAAAAGTAGGTTTACAGTTGTGCATACAGAAAATAATACAATCATTAGTAAATAATACAGGAATAAACTGTTTTGTGTACTCACAACTGTAAACCTGCTGTTACCCACCTCTGTATATGTTGGTTATACTTTTGATTAGTTTTTTCTATAGATAAAGTGTTAATTCATTGATGGCTAATTAATTGTCAGCTTAATTTTATTAGTTGTGTGTGCATTTTTCAGTGGAGGTTTTCTATTTTTAAGTGTCGTCTTGGTACAATGGCTGCAGCCCAACAATTGGATGACTTAGTTTTAGGGCATTAAAATGTTATTTTTCTTGAGCCATAGGAGGTATTTGGGAGTCTCGTTTTTTTGTAACTGTTCTATGGATAGCTTCTTATTTCAAGTGTTATAATTAAGTTTTTATTTTTAGGTAAATTGAGTTATACATACTATGTTAATAATTAGTTACAAATACTGTGTTAATAAAATGAACCTCATAATATAGCTTTTCATAATATATATTTTCTTAAGTTCAAAATCTTTCCCTTTCTAGGAAGGATTTTTAATTGAATGTATTATTGGTACAAATTTCTAGGGGGAAAATGAAGGAAGCAGCCTTTTAAAGACTCTTTTTTTTCAAAGGTTTCAGCTAACAAGGGTGAAATTGGTGATGCTACTCCATTTAATGATGCTGTTAACGTGCAGAAGATTTCTAACCTTTTGTCTGACTATGGCTACCATCTCAGAGGAAATGAGGTATGTTTGCTTTTACATTTACTAATGTTGCTTACATTGTTATGTATATTCTTTTTTGTATGTGTGTAGTTTCATACTTAAAAAATTAAACCTTTTATTGAGATATGACGTATACTTGAAATATGTATATAAATTACAAATGTAGAGCTTGGTGAAGTTTCACAGAACACGCATGTGTTACTGGCTCCAGACCTCGGAAATTAAGTTACCAGAACTCTTTTATGCCTAGAGGTCCTCTCCTGTCCCCTCCAGTAACTCCCTCCCCCCTCTCCAAGGTAACCGCTTTCTTGACTTTTAACAGTATAGATTAGTTTTGTGTTTTGATTTTTAATAAGAATACAATCATACAATACATGCACATATATTCTTTGAACTTGTTTAATATTTTTAAGTCTGTGTTTCAAAATCTGTTTCAGGTCCTGTACAATGGATTCACTGGCAGAAAAATCACATCACAAATTTTCATTGGCCCCACTTATTACCAGCGTTTGAAGCACATGGTGGATGACAAGATTCATTCTCGTGCGAGGGGACCTATTCAGATTCTTAACAGACAACCCATGGAGGGCAGATCCCGGTAAGAGAAGTGCACTGTTGTCATTGTTATTATTAATTGGATGTTTTTTCTTTGATGAAAAATGTGAAACACAGAAAAGTAGAGATGATGGTGTAATGAACCTCCATGCCCTTGTCGCCCCACTTCAGTGATCATGAATCAAGGCATTGTTACCAACCACTGGTTATTTTTAAATACAGCCCAGACATACAGCTTCCTCTGTAAATATTTCATCAAATATTTATAAAAGAGTGGTTCTCAAATTTCTTGATTCAAGGACCCCAAAGAGCTTTTGTTTATGAATTCTATCTATATATTTAAGTATATGAGGCTAATTGTCTTCATGTAGATAGATATGTGGTTGAACAAGGGAAAAATATTTTAAAATATTTTATTGTGGATATATTTCTTTGGATGCTACAGCAAAATGACAAGTTGTAGTTTCTTATAGGTTAGTTGTACTGTAGAGTCTGAAACTGTATTAAGTGAATTTTTATATTTATTATATTAAAATTTTTTGACCTGTTTTTGTACTTTGAATGTATCTTTTACACATGCATGATTTTGTAGCATCATAATTGGTCATTTGGAAAATATTGGTTCACTGAGTTATGCAGATTTTTAAATGTTGACATATTTCATTATACCCGAAAAAAATTCACATTTGTGAATATCACCACTGAGGTCATCAGAACAGTCTTGAAGTATTGGGCGTATCAAGCCCATTGTGTTGGATAGAGGTTTTCTCAAGTTCTGATTTTTGGTTGAAAACTCAAATTTTTAATAATTTTCAGCAGATACTTAAAATTGTTTTCTTTGAAGTAAAAGGCTCACATTGTTCCTTTTCAGAAAATATTCTGCCATATAAGTCTGAATTAACATAATTTGGTGTAGTCATTGGTGGATTAACATGGTTAGAGTCAGCTGTTTTTTAAGTAGAAAAGACACTTCGTGGTCAAAGTGACTAGTTCAAGTGCTTTTCTTCAGGACTGTCCTATTTCTTATTCAACAGAAGTACTTTATGAGAACTTCCCATTTTGTCATAAAATATTAAAAAGATGTGTATTCAAGAGTCAAGTTTTAATAAAACTAATCATTGTTACTGCTTCATCACTGACATTCTTAAGTAAAACAGGCCTTTTCTCTCCGTCACTCCCAGGAGAAGACAGGACAGCGAGCAAGGTGTGGCTGCACTGCTGCTGTGTGTGTTCGGGGGCGGCTGTGTTTACTCAGTTACTTTGCCGCCGTCAGTGCAGCGTCAGCGGACGTGTTAGTGTTACTGTAAAGACAGTTTTCACACTCACAGGGCCCACGGAGAACCTTTGCTTTAAAAGATTAGAACATTAAAAAAGAAAAACCACAAAACTAACCACAGTAGCTCCTTAATATTATTAAATAGGCAGTGTTCAAATTTGCCTACTCCTTGCATAGTTTTTAAAAAGGTTTGTTGGTTTTACTCAGGATACAAATAAGGTCCATGCTTTGCAGTTCTATTTCTCTTAGGCTTTTTAAATCTATAGGCTGCTGTGCAACTTTGTTTTCCTTGCAGTTTTTTGTTGAAGAAACTGGATTGTTTATCCTGGAGGGTTTCTCCCAGTCCAGATTTTGCTGTCTAGATTGCATTCCTTTGTAGTCTGGATCTTTGCGTTCATGGGCTGCGTGTTACTGTTTTTCTTGTGATTAGCTAGTCACATCTAGAGCCTTGATGAGATGATGGGATTGTGTTCAGTAATACTTCATAGGTGATTGTACACTTCCAATATCTGGTTGTCTCTCTTGATTTTAGCAGCTATTAATTAATGGTAATTACCTAAAGCCGTTAATTAGATAGGGATTGCAAAGTGATGAGATTCTAATTGTATTATTCCTTTTTCATTTATTAGCTAGAATACTTTTATAGAAGAGAAACTTGGTTTCATCAACTGGTTATACCTAGTGACATAGTTCATATATAGTAAAGGCAGATAAATGCTTCATTCTCTCCCTTTATTTACCAGTTCATGAATTAGTTGTCTAGCATCCTTCAAAGTTGACCAGTAATTTATTTTTTGGTAATAACATTAGAAACTCAACTGATTTTATGTTTTTGTGTATTAAGAATGTTAAGAAAACCATCACCATGCGCCTGCCTGGCCATCTGAAGAGTGTGTTTGATTTATCTCACTTCCAGTCTGGGGAAATCTGTTGTTGTTCACTTGTGCTTCCCCCTACTTTTGCCAGCACGCCTTTATTATTGCAGTCTTGATTGCCTGAGAGACTCATTCATGGAGAAGCTGCTTTATTTAGATCAAATTTTGTTACTCACTTTTGAGCACAGAGTTGAATTCTAGTAAGTTGAATTAACATGAGACTACTCTGTGCTTCATTGTATTTTATGAGGAAAATTATATGCCAAACATGGGAGGATCTAATATATTTACTCTATTTGGGGACCTTCTAATGCACATCAAATAGTTGGTAGATTTCTCCCCTCCCCATCATTTAGAGGAAATGCTAGGGTTTACAGATTAGAGTCTAGTTCTCCATTACTAATACCCTTCTTTACCTTTGCCATCAGTGAAGGTGGTGTTGACGTAGAAAAATACAAAATAATCTGTTGGTTTTCCCTTAACAGTGATGGTGGCCTGCGTTTTGGAGAAATGGAACGGGATTGTCAGATTGCCCATGGGGCGGCCCAGTTTTTAAGGGAAAGATTGTTTGAGGCATCAGATCCATATCAGGTTCACGTTTGCAATCTTTGTGGAATAATGGCGATTGCTAACACCAGGACGCATACGTATGAATGCAGAGGCTGTCGAAATAAAACCCAGGTGTGTATAGACTTTCATGGCCATTGATACCAGTTTAGGATGTAACCATGTTGGTCTCATACCCAGGCAGATTTAGTGTGGTGGAACAGATTGGCATTTTCACAATTTTGAATAGTGTACCTCTATAAGATACCTAGTTTTAAATGAAGAAAACAAAATTAGATTTTTCTCAAAATCAGTTTAAATTTTACTGTGGTAATGTCTCTAAGCTGTTCATCTTTTGGAAAAGGCCTTGTAGAAGGAATTTGATTTTATTTTTTTTTTATCATTTTATTGTTCAATTACATTTACATTCAATACTTTTATGCTATTTTTTTTGTTGTTGTTCAGGTACAGTTAAAAAAACCTATTACTTAAGAAGGGTAAATATAGCCCTGGCTGGTGTGGCTCAGTGGATTGCTGGCCTGCAAACCAAAGGGTCGCTGGTTCAATTCCTAGTCAGGGCACATGCCTGGGTTGTGGGCCAGGTCTCCAGTAGGGGGTGCACAAGAGGCAGCCACACATTGATGTTTCTCTCCCTGCCTTCCTCTCTGTCTAAAAATAAATAAACAAAATCTTTATAAAAAAAAGGTGAATATAAATGATGTGGCAGAAAGGGTGAAACACTAAAGCCTATTAAGAGAAAGGACCAATGAGGGCCACCTTTGGAGGATGTTGTCTTCCTATTCATTTATTTATCATCTCCAGTACCGAGTCTTTACCTCTTTGTGGGGTAGGGAAGTAGGCTCGTTTCAGTACAACTTTGCTAATTACTTTTTCTTTCTTTCTTTCAGATTTCTTTGGTGCGAATGCCTTATGCGTGCAAACTATTGTTTCAGGAGCTTATGTCTATGAGTATTGCACCTCGAATGATGAGTGTTTAGCTCTTTTTAAGAGATTTACAATAAGATACTTTTAAATGTCTTTCATGTCTTGTTTTTATGAAATGGCTTTAAAAAATAACAAATATACATTGTGAGAAAAAGCATTTTATTTGTTTTGTTTGTTGATATGCATGCTTTTCTTCTGTAAATAGATAATAAATTTTTGTAGATAGTCTTGATGTGTTATCTTTATTTTGTATTTCACTATGTAAAACCAGTGAATATAAGTAAGGCGTTAGTGGACTGGATGAAAAGAAACTGATTATTAGGCAAGAATGGGTGTTGTAGTTATCCATGATTACTTTTAGCTGTGCAGACTAATACATTCTTCAGGTTTATAGCTTGGCACCTTCATCTGTTTAAAAAAAAGATGAAAAACTTAGTTACATGCATGTACATGGTTGACTTTCTGACGTTCAGCTATTTTAGTGTTTCCAAAGAAATGATGTTAAAATGTGGGGATAAAGGCTGTGCAACTGCACAGATGACGTGGAGGAGCGCTCTTTGGAGGTCAAGCTATAGCATTTTAGACGTGGAAGGTGGTTTTGTTGAACTGGTCTGGGTCTAAGAATGGACCTTTTGGAACTGCCAGAGCACATTTCACAAACGAGCAAGTTGAGATCCAGAGAGGCTAAGAACTTTCCTTTGTCATCCAGCTCTCACTGAAAATTTAAAGTGGAATAATTACTGGCAGAGCTGAGGTTCAAACACATGACTCTTAGCCATTGCTCTGTTTCATCTCCTGGCTTTACGTATCTTGGTTGAAGAGAATCCGATGAAACATGTTTACTTGCTATTTCTTCCTTTGATATCACAGCTGAGTGATCCACATACAGGAATGGTTTGACAAATGCTGACATTAAATTTTGTTCTTATTTTCGGCTTAAGGGCAAGCCAATCCAGACATCATCCTAATAGAACTGTATACTGTAAATATAAAGCTGCGTTATTCTGACACCACCAGGGTGGATGCTTACGAGGAAGCTTTTGACAGTGGAGTAGGTATAGGCAGAACAGAGGTGGGTACTTGCCAGTGTACTCTCCTTCCTGGCTTTTATAAAAGCTCAAGGTGAAGGACCCACAATTGTTTCCTTTTAAATGGGAGTTTAATATAATAATCACAACACCAAGGAAAAATGCCGTGTAGATAGATGGAAAGTTATGGGAAATACTGGGTTGGCCAAAAAGTCTGTATGGTTTTTTCCAATAAAGTAAAACACATTTTTCATTTTCACCAATAACTTGATTGAATTTGATATTTTGAGTATGTTGGCTAGCTCCCATGTGGCATAGTGTTGATTACTCTCAATTAATGTCTCGATTTGATCTCTATCAACTTCAACTGGTCTACCCGAGCGTGGGGCATCGTCCAGCAAGAAATCTCCAGCATGAAACTCCCCAAACCACTTCTGACACATTCGATCAGCCACAGCACCCTCTCCGTACACTGCACAAATCATTTTTTGCATTTCAGTTGCATTTTTACCTTTCTTGAAATAATAAAGCATAATATGCCTAAAATGTTGTGCATTTTCTTCCATCTTCAATAGTAACGTGGCTACACAAAAGTTCACCAATTTTTCTTTTTTTTTAAGAAAATGAATGCTGATATGACAGCTCTCACAGTGCAGTAACAAAATTGTTTTGAAGTTAAAGACAGCTAAGCACTACTAGAGCCATCTTACAGAAAAGACCCAACGAACTTTTTGGCCAACCCAATATAAGCCATTCCAGTCAAGTCTTGAGTTTTTGTCTCTTATGTATAAGATAAGGGGAAAGCATCTAAGTCATAATAATAGCATTCCATCAACTATCTGAAGGGACTTTTAGAGCTATGCGCTCCACATTTTGATTACATACTTAATGCCCTGTGGATTCCTAACGTTACAGAATTTCATTAAGAGCTATGTGTGATAACTTCAGATTGGTTCTGTTCTTTATTAAGCAAAAGCACTAGTCATTTTTAAGTGGTTGTGAGACTTATTACCTACCTTTTTTCACTGGTATTTCGTGTAAGCTATTAACCACTGTGATTTTTGCTGATGCTGAAGCCTGTCCTTGGGAATTGGAGGCATGGCACTCATACTCGCCTGCGTCTTCCTTACTGAGAGGGGATAACTGGAAGAAAAAGGGTCGTTAGTGCCTCTGTGCTGCCCCTCTCTTTTCCTAGTGGATTCAATTAAGTCATTATTTCATAATTTTCCTAAGATGACCAGGGAGTTCACAGCAAAGATACTGCTAGAAATAGTGCAAGTCCTGTGCTAGGAGAATCACATGGCTACCATATGTGGTTTGCTGGGAAGGTTCATACTCTGAGGAAATGTGGACAACTTTTGGTTACATTGCCCTGGAGAGGTGCATATATCAGTTTGAGGATAACCATGATAGGGTTCTATCCATGAGTATTCACGGCTATCAAAGATCAAGTAAAAGAAAGTTAGTAATAATTGACTAATTAATGGCTTGGATCATTTAGTTGGCTGTGAGAATTTTGCTTTGAACTCTTAGGAAAAAAAAATTGTAATTCTTGTTTATTTGTTGGTCAGTTCCAAAACATCCAATAAACCTCTGCTGTTTTTTTAGTCTCCTCTGAAAGCGGAGCAGCAGCACCGTGTACGTATGATCAGCCTGGCCTACATCAGGCATCTTCACCAGGTCCGCTGAATCTAATCCCGACAAAGAAATCGTGCCAGCTCTTGGTACTCACCAGCACCCAGCCAGTTACTTCATGCTTTTCTGGGCCTCCTCGGGTCTGAATGGCCAGGTTGTCCCGGTCACCAGGCAAGAGTTCTATCCTCTGAAATCCATCATCGTCCCTTTTTACCTGCAAAAAAGGAGGGAATAGTCACTGTGTTCTCTGCATTGAATCATGAGCTTGGAAGTGGCCACATTTCTGTAATTGCACAAGGGGTACATACAACTTTTTAATTAAATCAAAACTAGCAATTTTCATATCCCCCTTTCCTGAATATTTACAAAAAATACAGATCTATTCCTGTCAGTTTCCCTCTAAGCTTACATGTTTTTAAATTAATGTATTTTTCTGCATGCTTGAGGAATACATGTCATACTTTCCTGCCGCTGGCTACCACCATTCACTCATGCCCTTGTAAATTCTCAGTGCTGGGCCTTTTCTTGCCAAGGTTTATCTGACTTTGACAAATGGTGTCACCCAATGCCAGGTAGTTTTGATGCTTGGGATCTTGTGTAGGAGCCCAGATCCAGGGTTCTTCCTTCAACACATTTCATCAATGAAAAATAGGTTGAGTCCACAGTCAATACCAACCCTTTGTTGGGCGAAGTGTTCATCAAATGTTTACTAAAGTCCTGAGAACAAAATGCCTGTCAAACACATACCTCTGTCGTTGTTCTCATGACAAAACTCGCTGCCTGCCCCTGTACCTCTCATGATGAGATTCAGGATGGGTTAAGAAATTGTTTCCTTGATTTTTAGGCCAATAGCGAACACTGGTCTAACTTTCCCTTCATTTAAAAAGGCAAACTGTGCTCATTATATAAACTTCAGAAAATATACAAGAGTTCACAGAATAAAATTTACTTGTAACCCCTCCATGTATACACCTTTAACATAAGCTTCTAGAAGTGGAATTGAGTCACAGAGGATAAATAGATTTTAAGGCTTGTTATAATGATTTTTTTTTAAGGGTACATGAAGCGATGTTTATTCCATCCCAGGTTCTTTAAAAGATAAGCTGATGATTATTGATATTACCTTTGTAATAGGAAAAATTTACAATTTCAAACAGGTAGTTTCCTTTTTGTTTTCTTTTATAATGAAGCAAATCTTGAGTTAAAAACATTTTCTTTTTGACATTGCATCGGTGTTGGCCACCCTACACATAACCCCACTCCCACCACCTGGTGTTACTAGGCTGTTGTCTCAGCTTAAGACCCCCTCTGTTTTGTTTGCTTTCTGATGCCAGGGCTGGGACTCTGAAAACGATGTAGGATCTAGGCCAACTCCTACTCTATAAAAAAGATCTAGCATTACTGATTTTGAATGCCTGGTTTTTGCTGCTCTGCTTTTCTCCCTAGGGTTTCCCCACATTGTCAGTAATAGAGAAAACCTGGTATCTTTGTGTTTTCCGCATGGATGTTATAAGACAAAACTGATAGACTCAACAAGCATCTTGTTCCTTCACTTTCCCCAGTTGCTGGCAGAAATGGTTTATGCTAGTGCTGATTTTGAAATAGTTATTTAAAAATGGTTTGTAATGTGTAAGTATTAATTTCATTCAGTGGCTAAAGTAATATATTTTTGGTCTTAATTTACTGCATTCAGGATTCTTTAAGGGTTCTGTGTGCGAGCAAAGCAGAAAGACTGCAGCACAGAAATCCTGCATCTGAGCAACCGGGCCGCTGCTCCTCAGATCACGCAGCTCTTTGTGAAGAGCTTTCGGTGCCCATTAACCTAATCTGCTGTGCACGGAGAAATTGTTTTTATCAGCTGTTTCGGTTGGAAAATGAATACTTAACAGAAGTCATTTTAATATATTGTAAAAAGTTAGTACACCATGTAAAAAATATAGAAAAAAGTGTGAAGAATTTTTACACGGCAAACACCTGCTTACTTGTGTAAAGGGAGTTTTGTTGTTTGTTTTACAAGATGAAGGTGGAGAAAAGTAGCTTCTAAGGTGATTGTACAAATATAAAACTGGCTGGAAGTGCCTCATAGTCTGAACTTGAGGAATCGGTGGTGCAGAAAAAACTGCCTAGTAGTGACCGCTCACCCGGGCCAATCAGGGAGAGGGTCAGAGGGAGACCAGGAAGTCATTTCAAGCCCCTCTGTTTGTATTTTAGCGGCAACAAAATATTCCTGAATCCTACTATTGCAGATAAGCAAATAATAAAAACAAGGAAAGTGCCATAAACAGTGGTGGCAAAGCTGGGTAGCCACATGGAAAAGAATGAAACTGGATCACCCTCTTACGCCATACACAAACATGGATTCAAAATGGAATAGAGATGGGAATGTAAGACCTGAAATCAAAAGACTCCTAGAAGAAACACAAGGGCGGCAAGCTCTTCGGCATCAGTCTTGGTGATGACTCTCTAGATCTGACTCAAAGCAAAGACGACAAAAACTAAAATAAACAAGTGTTGACTACATCAAACTAAAAGGCTTCTGAATGGCAAAGGGAACCATGTGCAAAACGAAAAGGCAACCCACTGAGTGGGAGCATTAGAAAACTTCATAAGAAGTTAGTATCCAAAATACGTAAAGAACTCATACAACTCAACAGCACACCAAAAAAATCAGATTAAGAACTGGGCAGAAGATCTGAACAGACATTTTTCCAGAGAAGACATAAGATGTCCAATAGACATATGAAAAGATGTTCAACATCATTAATCATCAGAGAAATGCAAATCAAAGCCACAAGGAGTTATCTCACACCTGTCAGAATGACTATCGTCAAAAAGACAAGAGGTAGTAAGTGTTGGTGAGGACGTGGAGAAAAGGGAACCGTTGTGCTCTGTTGGGAATGTAAATTGGCACAGCTATCATGAAAAACAATATGGAGGCTCCTCAAAAAATTAAAATAGAACTAGCATATAAACCAGCAATTCCAGTTCTGGGTGCTTATCTGTGGGAAACAAAATCACCATCTTGAAAAGAGATCTGCACCCTTATATTCATTGCAGCATTAATTATAATAGCCAAGACATGGCAACAACCTGAGTGTCCATGGACAGATAAATGGATGAAGACAATGTGGTATAAATACATATAAGGGAACATTATTTAGCCATAAGAAGAAGAAAATCTTGCCATTTGCGACAACATGGATGGACTTCAAGGGCATTACACTAAGTGAAATAAGTCAGAGAAAGACGAATGTATGATCTCAGTTATACGTAGAATCTAAAACACAGAACAAAAACAAAAGCAAAATAACCCCCAAGCTCATAGATACAGAGAACAGATTGGTGGTTGCCAGAGATGGGGGGACGGGGTAAAGAAATGAATGAAGGGGGTCAAGAAGTATGAGCTTCCAGTTATAAATAAGTAACAAGGCTGTCGTGTACAGCATGGTGACTAATTAATACCGCATTGCATGTTTGAAAGTTGCCAAGAAAGATCTTAAAAGTTTTCATTGCAAGAAAAAAATTTTTTGTAACTCCCTCAAGTGACAGATATTAACTACACTTAGTGTGGTGATTCCACCATGTATACAAATATCAATTACACTGTACACCCAAAACTAACATACTGTTATGTGTTAATTATACCTTAAATCAAAAGTGTTTTAAAGTGCCAATGATTACAGAAGCAGGATGGCTTAGTCTAATTCCTACAGGTTAATGCATTTTAAGGGTTTACTGAATTTCATGGAAACTTTAAAGGACATTTATACAGCCCAGAACATATTTTTTAGAAATTTTATTTATTGATTTTAGACAGAGAGGGGAAGAGAGGGGAAGGGGGAGGGTGGGGGAGGAGAAGGAGTAAGAGAGAGAGAAACATTGATTTGTTGTTCCACTTATTTATGCATTCATTAGTCGACCTCTGTACGTGTACGGACCGGGGATCGAACCCACAACCTTGATGTATCAGGTCGATGCTCTAACCAAAGAAGATTCCCGGCCTGGGCCCAGAACATAATTGTTGTACCTTTGTGGTAAAGTTTCAGTAGAGTTTATTATGAAATAGAATATGTGTCTGTTAAAACCTTTAGATCCCCAGCCACTGTAAACAAATAAATGATAAAAATGGCTGTCTAGGAAAAAATATTTATAATACAGGAGAAAGGGTCCATATCTTTAATGTACAAAGCCACAGACTGATAACAAGAAACAATCCAACAGAAAAATAGATAAAGGATGTGAACAGATAACTTATAAAGGAGAAAGTCCAAATATGAAAATATTCTCAATGTAGACAAGGAAAAAGGCAATAATATGATGGTACTTTTACCCATCTTTAACAAAAACTAAAAGGAGGGGTGATACTCCATGCTGAAGAGGATGCAGGGACATGTCCCCCCGCCCACCCCCCACTGTTGGAAAGTGTGGACTGCTCCAATCCACGTGGAAAGTAATCTGCAATGTCTATGAAATCTTTTGACCTGTTCACAGAACTTTTGGGGAAATCTATATGAAAAAAAAGAAAATGTCATGTATAGGATATGTGTACTTGGATGTTTAGGGCAGCGTTGTTTAAGGATTATGGTACACTCATACTTGGAATATTACGTAGTAATGGAAGCAGACCTGGAGGGATGTCCATGAAGTACTTCTCGAGCAAAACAAGTTTCAGAGTAATATGGACACTATATTCTCACCTCACTCCACATACAAAGGGCATTTACTTGTGTATGTTTGGACATAAGTAAGGGTATGAAAGATGCAAACCAGGGCTGTTCACATTGGGTATTTCAGGGAGAGGTATGAACTCCTTCTTTACGCGTTTTCAGATAGTTTCCCCTTATCATTATAGCTTACTGTGTATTTGTAAATTAAAAAAAATATTCTTAGAAGTTGTAAAAGTCTCCATCTGAAGAAATGTTTGGGCAGAAAAAAAGAAGAACTGAATAGGGAACCTCTCCATCTCAGAAAAATCCAAGTGTTTGGAAGGAAGGAATTTCAGGTATTTTACCTTCTCTGTAAGCATCACCTCTGACTTATTAGGGTTTATGTAAATATGGCTATTTCAGTTCATTTTCCCATTTCAAAACATTACCCTTGGAATTTTAATAGATGAGGAGTTTGCTGGAAAAGCATGGGACTTGTTAACATCACGAGATAACTACTGGTCAGGAAAGTACAGACCACTCACCGGGCTGGACAACCAGAGGAGGTGCTGCTATAGCCCTCAAGTGTCTCAGGGAGAAGGATTGTCCTGTTTGCTCTGGGGCTGCTAAGGGTCCTTGAGTATGGAAGACATGCATCTTCTTTGAACCTCCGTTTAACAAGCGGGGATTCTAACACTCCTGTCTGAGAAGCAGTTCTATGCTTCAACTGGAGTTGGACATTGTGGGAACTTCCAAGTTTGTATTCTTAACAGTTTGGTTACAAGGGGGATGGGGAGAAAACAAATGTTCTGTTTATTTAAGTCGTGACTTTTACAAGTGTTTTGACATGGCCCATAGTAAGAAATACATTTTGCATTGTGATGTGGAATATATATAAGAAAAGTTCCAGGAAATAATACCCTTACTAAATGTGATGCCTTAAGCTATTTTCTGTCCTATTTTTAGAAAAGATTTTGTTTATTTATTTTTAGACAGAGGCGAAAGGAGGGAGAAGAGAGAGAGAGAGAGAGAGAGAGAGAGAGAGAGAGAGAGAGAGAGAGAGAGAGAATAACTGTGTGGTTGCTTCTTATGCGCCCCCCACTGGCCTGCAACCCAGGTATGTGCCCTGGCTGGGAATTGAACCAGCAACCCTTGGTTCTCAGGCAGCGCTCAGTCCACTGAGCCACAACAGCCAGGACTTCTGTCCTACTTTTTATTTTTAAGGAAAATGCTGGTTGTGATCCCTGCATTACATTCAGAACTCACTGATGGGTTGTGATCTGCAGATTGGAAAAACTGCTTCATGTCATGAATGTGGCAAATTAGGTTATGAAGGTGGAAGAAAATCAACAGAGCCTAGCGGCTGGATTTTTGCTTGTTTCTGGCAAGTATGTAGAATATTATTTTTTCCTGTCCCCTCTCCCCAACTCCTTTCCTTTATCCCCATCCCTCAGTTGACAAGCCTCAGGGAAGCCCATGGGAACTGCCCCAAGCAATTCAAGAAGCCTAAAGGAAAAGATTCCCCAGGCAGATTTATTCCCCTGGTATTTTTGTCCGCTAGCTGGGACGAGGCAGAGAGAGGGCCGAAGAAATTCTTGGCCAGATTTGTCAATGAAGTCACAGGCCAGGGACACCTGGGTGACCCTGGCTTCTCACTGTGTAATCCCTAGAGCGTTGCAACAGAGCTCTGTGTAGATGATCTTTGCAAATGTTGTTCCTCCGCACCGCACCCCACCCCCATCCCCCAACCAATAGCTTCCAAATAAGCAGTGAGGATCCTCAGCAGCTTTCACCAGAGGCCGGGAGGTACATGCCCACTCGCTGCGTTTTTGCTCTTCATGGCTCCCCGCTCCCCTTTAAAAAAATAACTCACTGACGTGAGATTTCACTGCTTTCTTCAACAGAAATTCCAGATGTGAAGAAAAGTTGTGGTACAGCTGGTACTGTCTCTACCCCCCCCCCGACCCCCCCACTCCCCCACCCCCCACCCCCGCCCCCCGGTGTTCTCTGGAAAAACCCTGCATTCACTTCTACCAGAGGGACCCACGGGGGCGATGCATCCCTCTGGCCACATGGGGGCGCCAGAGGTTGGCAGGTGATCAGTGGGAATTTTACAATGCCCTAGATAGAAAGCGGAAAGAAATTTCCTCTGGGGTCATTAATCTGTGGTAATAATGTGAAATTGCAGCTGCCAGTGACAATATCGCCGACAGTGTATAGGAAGCTTTCTGAGGTGGGAGGAAAAAAACAAACACCAGTACAGTGGGAGCAGAGTCAATAGCAAAGAACCAGACTACACTGCACCGGATGACGCTGCCCTTGAGGTTGGAATCACCACCCGCTCCCCGCCCCGCCCCGCTCCACCCCCCGCCCCCCTCCGCCGTTTCCCCTTACCGTCCCCCCTTTTTTTTCTTGCCTAAACTAATTTGAAGTGAGTTTCTCCAACTTGCAACAAAAAGAGTTCTGGTGCCAAAATCCTTCCCAGAGCTCCAGAGGTTGCTCCTCTGGTCAGACACGGAGCAAACAAAATAACCAAGAGACCATGTCCGTTTTAGAGCTTGCTGGGGAAGTAAACCTGCCACAGAGAAGTATGTGGCTGCACCTTTTTACTTAAACGGATTTCCTTTTTGTTAGCAGGAGTCTGATGATATTTATTCAACAGGGTTGTTGTAGCATCTAAACGAGTCAAAATATATAAAAAGGGAAATGTAAAATAATATACAGTACAATTGTTAGGTATTATTTGAGCCAGCAAATGTTTTCCCTTCTACAGAAGTGCTGAGACTAGACTGGCCTTCGAATGTGAAGACAGTGGTACAAGATAGTGCCACTCGGAAGGAAGCATTTCCACGAACAGCACCTAACAAATGGTGCTAATGATGCCTCTGACACCGAGCCAAGTGATTTTACCTGCTTTACTTCATGTCATCTTTGTAAGAATTACATGCTACTTTCATCATGCAGAGGAGGAAACCGAGGACCAGAGCAGTGGTTCTCAATCTAGGTAATTTTTCCCCTAGGGGACATTTGGCAGTGCCTGGAGACATGTTTGATGCTGCTAAACATCTTACGGGGCACAACAAAGAATTATCTGCCTTAAAATGTTAACAGTGCTGAGGCTATGAAACCCTGGCTTAGAGAGAACTCAGCCAACCTGGCTAAGGATCTCACATTCTTAACCACTATTCAGTTTGTCTGTTTTTTTAAATACTCACCTGAGGACATGTTTATTGATTTGAGAGAGAGAGGAAGGGGGAGAGAGAGAGAGAGAAATATCGATGTGAGAGAGAAGCATTGATCTATTGCCTCCCCTACACATCCTGGCTAGGAACCAAACCCATGACCTAGGTATGTGCCCTGACTGGGAATCAAACCTGCAGCCTTGTGGTGAATGGGATGATGCTCTAACCAACTGAGCCACCTGGCTTGGGCATTAACCATTATCCTTTTTTAAAAATATATATATTTTATTGATTATGCTATTACAGTTCCATTTTCCCCCCATTATTCCCCTCTGCCCTGCGCACCCCCTCCCACCCACATTCCTTCTCTTTAGTTCATGTCCATGGGTCATATATATAAGTTCT
>VMDR010013331.1:0-25120 GCA_007922815.1 Macrotus californicus | reverse complement strand
AGAAAAAGAAAAATAGAAGAAAGAAAGAAAGAACGAAAGAAAGAAAGAGAAAAAGGAAAAGATCCAGAAGTGAGAAAAGTGCCACAAAATCCAGGCTCAGAGGATGTGGAATGGCCCTCATCCATGAACAATAAAGCATTTGTTTATTCATTTATTTATTCAACAAACACAATCTGAATAGCTACTGAATTACAAGACAGTATCTGGGGTGTGTAACTTTTAAAGAAGCAGTCTAGCCATCAACTAGTAATTAAGAAAAATTCTAACCTTTACTTGCATTTGTCAAGGGACATAATTGGATGTGATTCATAACTCTAGCAGCAATTTTCAAGAGCACTTTTTACATGTACCAATTTTCTCCTTTTCACAATTGCTCTGGAATCTGTCACAGCCAACCCTGAACTCAAACTTTTTCACTTTTTACTCTGGCATGCACCCTCCTCTCAGGGTTCTTTCTTGTATAAATCTCTGCAAATTGCTGCTTAAACCCATTCTCTGGCTAGGTCACTACCCATTCACTGGATTCTGTTTTCCAAAAAGATCTCTTTTAGACAAGTGGATGAGAGGGAGGCAGGAAAATACACTTAAATCCTGTTTGAGAATTATATGTATTAAATCATTTAAGAATTAACAGGAGGAAGTAGATTCAGTACAGTTTGGCAACATGTTAAACATAAAAAAACATGAAAGAGGATTTAAACAGTAATAGGAAACTTGGAGCCTTGGAGAATAATAACACTCTATGAAAAAGAGGATCTTGGCAAAGATAATGCTTTCAGATTTAGATGACTTGTATACAAGAGGCAATAAGGATCCACTTAGAGCTGTAGCTGTGGTGAGGAGTACCAACAGATGGTATAAGAAATAGACAAAAATATAAAATTTCAGACATTCAGGGGTCTTCAGTGCAGGGAAAAAATGTCCTAAATACATCATTAGTTTTAGAAGGTGTCTCTGTGAACAAAGGGTTATAGTCATAATGGTGATCCGACATTGGAAAGGTGCATTTGAATTATCTTTTTGGGAGGAGCAGGTGGAAGTGTAATATATTTTAGAAAAACTCATCGACAATGATTAAGAAATGATTTGCCATTTAAAGTAATATAGTTCAGTTATTTTAAATGAAAATAAGAAAACCTCTCTTATGCAAAACTCCTTACTGTTACCAAACAGCAAGCAGGGTCCTGCTGCCCACCACCACCCTCTAGGCGACATCCAGAGGCAAAGGTTTTGTGATAAAGGAAAGGAGTCGTTATTCAAAAGCTACTCAGTTCTGGAGCAACAGCTTTCCACAGGCATTAGTCACTTAAGCCTATCAATTAAGGCTAAAATCTTTCATTCCTGAGTTCCCCTATTATTCCCCCTGTTGCTTTTTAACTATTTTATTTCTATAGGATTATTTTATAAACTAAGACAACATAAGATACAAAAACTATACAATTTTGGAAGAATGGCAGGCTTCTACTTCAGTACCTGTCCTCTCTAGAACACCCAAAGAAGAATAACCTTGCCACCCTCTGCCAGGCCAGCTTGACCCTAGGCTGTGCCGAGTTCCTTCTACCATCCAAAATTCTGTCCGCAGGCAGCTGCAGCACGATCATTCAAGCATCCTTGAGCCAGTCTCTTCCCTCATTTCATTTTAAATCTTCTGGCCCATAATTCCATGGGCTCTGCAGGCGTTCAGCTTCTCAAAACTTCTCATCCATTCCTGTTTTAGACTGTTTACCTTTGCCTTGGGTAGTCTCCTGGTATGCCGCTCCCTGCTGTTCCCCACTCATCCCCAGTAACCTGATCAGATCTCTCTGCATCAGTAGTGCCCCAGCGAGAGATGGACCTTCAATAGTCAAGCTATTCTCAAGAAACTAGCAAATCTGGAGGTTTGATTTGTAGATTGCCTTTGGTAATAACTGATGGTCCTTATTTTTCCAGTTCAGTTTTAACCCATTTCTCACCAGGGTCAGCTGCTTAGAAATCGCTCTGTTAATGCTAGTAAACAGAATTACAAAGCTGGATTTCTGTCAATGTGGCTGAACATCTGAGTCACTAACATCTGCGGCTGAGTTCACAAGTTACTAATGGGTTTTTCTGCCCTTAATTAAGATCAGTGCACTAGTATCAGTGCGAATTTTGGGGTAAGAGCTGTATCGGTGTCTCTGAAGTGCTATACTGTCACTTCTGCTGTATTTTATTCGGCTCCAACTTTTAAGGGAGAGATAGCAAAAAAAATTATGGATGCAAATTAAAACCAACATAGATAGTTTAATACTAGACTGTTCTAGGGATTTTCTACTTTACATCTGGTGCGTCCCATTTCAACAGGTATTTGGCACAAGAAAACATATTAGCAGTCCAGCGCAAGGGTGAAAAGGACCAAACAAGCAGATCTGAGCTACAGTAATGTGGTAATAAGACAAATAGCACAAGTGACATATGAGAGATACATTACGAAGGAAGATTTTAGGAAGACAGTAATTAGATATAAATAGGAAGGAAGGAAAAAAAGTCTATTCAAATTTTTCTTAATTTTAAATTGCCTGTGATTATCAGATATGGTTGATGGGACTGGTCCTGTGATGATGTCAGTAGATAATCTGAGGAAAGATGGGGTGTTTGCTTTTGGAAAGGTTGAGTTTGTGATATCAGTGGCCCACCATCTGAAAACACTAGCAGGCTGCATATATGCTAACCTGGAACTGAACAGTGGTGGTGACCTGCCCTGAACAGTGATACAAACCAGGCAATGAATGGGTTGGCAGAGGAAGAAAACGTGAAGAAGCCTCGGTTCAGACTCATGAGACATGGTGACACTTAAGGGAAGGGGAAAGAAACTGACCAAGAAGAGAGTTTGAAATTACACGGGACCCAAGAGATAACAGGATTGTAGGAGGAAAAGGAGGATGGAACCAGTTTACACTGCCAAGCGCTGAGAGATCAGAAGAACTGTTGATGTCCCTGTAGGATTTGGAGATGATACCATGTGTGACATCTAAGGGAGGGTTGCAAGTAGGATGAAATGTGAGGCAAAAACCACGTGGCCTGGAGGTGAGTAGTGAGTGGCAAATTTTAGTGGTGAGCTGAAAAAGGGTGAACAACCAGCTCTCTGGATACAGGAGGTGGGTGTGGATTTGTAGCATTTGCCGGATTTTGTGGTGTAAATACTTCCATCATGGCCAATGTCAAGCTATCAGTGCCTCACAAGATCCCCCAAAAACGTAACAACTGGTTCTTATGAGCCGTTCGAGCTGGTTGTGCATCACTGGAAGAACTGGAAGATGAATGGGTCTTTTGAACATGGTAGAAACAAACATGATAACTTACACCGTGCTCTGCAAATGAAGGAAGGCATAGCATTCTCTTGGAAAGCCTCCACCAATCCTCACAGTATTAGAGGGTAGAGGACATTTTTGTCCTCCATTCTCTATGTCACTCTCCTTCAGTTTCTCTCTTTCCTTTCCATCATCACTCTTCCCCTAGGGGCTGACTTGACCTCACAGCAGCTATGTTTTCTCCAGTATGAATCTTTTGCCTAAAATACTGAAAGTCTTTGTGGATGAAGCACCTAAAAAATAAGCAAACTTCTGGTTTTCTAATACCTGTCATCTCTCATAGTAGATCTTTGTATGTTATACTTCAAGCCTTCTGCCACACCAGGGATAAAAACAGGGACAAAAATAAAGGGACAAAGAAGCAAGGAGAATCATACCCTCCCACACTTAGACTATGTAAATGAGACTTTATCGTAAAGACTAGCTGCTCACTGCCTCCCTCTCCCAAAAGGCTCATATTTCTCACCGTGGTTGTGATTTTTGTCAGCAGTATCCTTGGCCATGAGCCACGACACCTACATGAAGAAATCTCAACAAAGACAATACAAAGGCAGAGGCTCTCTTCTAACCTGTAAGCATCCCTTCCAGGCCAGGAGATGATGTGCTTACTGGGGAGTTTTGAAGAGACTCAGTGCCAACATTTATTCATGATGTATGTTCTTCCAAGCCTAAAATTACCAGACTTTAAAGTTGTGTGATTTTAAAGCAAATTGATCAAGACCACAACTGTTAATAAAATGCATGACTATAGTCTGTATATTAACTAGGATCTCAGAGGAAATACATGTGGGAATCCCACACCAGTATTTTGCACTTGAGCTTTGAATCCTCACTTTCTTTAAATGAAACTTTATTGTGACTATTAACCTGCAGAAATTTTAATTATCCTTTCAGTGCTTGAAGGTTCATCATGGAGAGGTGCCAGAAAAATCCCACTGCTAATTAAATCCAACTGAATATTTTCTTTACCTAAAGATGTAGAAGTGTTTCTTGTTTGTCAAATCCCTTTCAGCCAAAGAACCACTTAACTAATCTCAAATTGAATATCTTATTTAAGATTTTGAATTATCTTTTCTCCCCAGGGAGCTGCTACTGAATATTGTAATAACATCATCCAGGAAAATATTTCTTCCCCTTTTGACTGGAGGAAAGGGAAATCAAAAAACACATCTCTTTATATCACCAAGTAGATTGAAATCTGGGAGAATGAACAAGCTGACATTTTTAAGCAAAGGAGCTTAAAGTAGAAGGCTGAAATGGCTTCCTTCACTGCATACAAATCCTAGTCCTGAGCTCACCAAAAAGAAAAGAGGAGGTGGATCTTTTAATATTTAGACTAATTAGATTCTTCTTTCGAAGAATTTTGAATAATGTCTCTAATAACCAAAACTCTAAATCACCAAATAATAACCTAGAGAAAGGTGAGAGAAAGGGGCAGAGTGACCTGGATGACGGCATATAGTGGGAGAGAAAAGATAATCAGATCTGGCTCTGTCCCTTGCTAGCTTAACAAATTTCAATAAATTACTTAAATGGTTAGAATTTCAGTTCAAATGACATCTGAGACCTGTCTGAAATAGTGCTTGCCTTTCCACCTTGTAGGCCTATTTTAATTGAAATCATATCAATAAAAGAGTGTTGCACAATTAACTAATTTCTCTGCTCATACCATGGAGTGGCTTGCTATTTCACTCAGATAAAAGCCCAATGTCCTTTCAGTGGCCTGTGATCTGACTCTGCAATGCCACTCTGACCTCAGCTCCTGAACCTTATTTGTGGCTCTGGTTGCTCCAGCCACACTGGTGTCTTCCTTGTTTCTGATAGAGATATACTCCTACCCTAGTCCTTTATACTCACTGGTACATTTTCTTTGAATATGCTTCCCCTAGTTTTCTATGGTACTTGCCCTTTCACTTAAATCTGAGTGGGGTCCTCTAAAATTTCATCACTTCACTATTGTTAACTATTTCTGTCCCTCTTTAAAAGACACTTTATACAAAAAAATTCTTAATTCTCATATAAACATCTGTGATGGTTAAAGATATGTGCTAACTTGGTGGGTGTTTTTTGAGGAGATTAACATTTAAATTGGTGAACTTTGAGTAAGCAGATTGCCCTCCATAATGTGGGTGAGCCTTATCTAATCAGTTGAAGGACTGAGTAGACTAAGAAGAATACTCCAAAAAACTGTGTTTAGACAAGAACTACACTGCAGCTCTCCTGGGTCTCCAAGTGCTTTCTTTCAGACTAGAATTGAAGCATCAGCTCTCTTAGATCTCTAGACTGCTAGCCTTCAAATCAGAATTGCACCATCTCCTCTCTTGGGTCCCTAGTTTGCAGATTTCAGTCTTGCCAGCCTTAATAAATGCATGAGCCAATTTCTTATAATAAACATCTCTAGATAGATAGATAGATAGATAGATAGATAGATAGATAGATAAATACAGATGTAGATCTCCTATTGATACTGTTTCTTTGGAGAACCTTAACTAATACAACATAAAATTACAAAACATAAAATTACAACATAAAAGTGGCAAATATTTTACATAACTTGTTTATTGATGAGTAAACCAGTAAGACAAAACAGTTTCTAATGAAAATGCACCTTTAGTATCTGTGAGTCAGGAATCTGGTTATGGCTTAATCTCTGTTTACTGTCTAACCAGGCTGTAATCAACATGTTGGCCAGGGCTAGGTTATCATATGGAATATCAGCTGAGGAAGAATACATTTCCAATTCACTCAGATGGCTGGCAGGATTCTTTCCTGTGGTTGTGGAACTGAGACCCCTGAGTTCTTATTTGATGACCACTAGGGACAGTCCTCAGCTGCTGGAGGCCATGCTCAGTTCCTAGAGAGTGACTGCAGTTCCTTGCCACGTGGATTTCAATAATATGGCCACTTCATAGGCCAGCAAGGAGAGCCTCTAGAGCAAGTCTGCTAGCAAGACAAAGACTTACAGAACATGAAGTAATCATGGAATTGACCTCCGACACCCTGTTACAGATCCTAGTCACACTCAAGAAGTGGAGTTATACAAGGTCATTTATACCAAAAGTATGGATCATCACTGGGATGCTCCTTAGAGTCTATCTTCCACACAGTCAAGGTCAATCAAAGGCTCAGAATGTTGTGGGAGGCTTGGTTCTTTTTGCCCACACAGCAAAGAGTTAAAGATCAGCAAGCTGATTAGTGTACAGGCAGAGTTCATTAGCAACACATTCTCAGGGAATAGAATGGGCCTAGCCGAGGTGGACAAGAGAGGCATAGGCCGTGGATCCCTTTGTCCTGAGGACTCTATAGTTTGCGAGGTGGGGTTACATTTCCATTTGGCCTGGAAAGGTGGTGCATACTCCTCCATGGGAGGGTGTGACCTCCTAAGCTTAGGTATGTATGAAGGTCTGTTAACTCAGATCCTTATCTTACTCCAGACCCTGTCTGGTCCTCCATTGTAAAAAACAGATACATGGCCAGAGGCAGTTAATCTAAGTTAATTATGAGCTTTTTCTGTAACCACTATGGACACGCTCCCACCTCTCCTTCTTCTACATTTTCTAACTTCTACCTAACAAGAATTCTGTAGAATCATAGAATCCCCAGAAAACCCACTAGATAAAACCCAACATTCCATTGGAAAGATAGCCAGGCATGCATTTGCTCACTTCAAAGTCTTCTACAAAATTTCCTAAAATTCTTCCCTGCTTCATTTTTATAGGACCTCCAATTCTCTAAAAACAAAAATAAGATGAAAAAGTAAAGCACATCACATGTCTTCTTCTTCACTAGACTGTGAGTCCTACGAGGGCAGAGGTTTTTGTCTGCTTCGTTCATGGCTGTAGCACAGCATCTAGAACAGTGGTGGATGCCAGGTGGATGCAGTGATATTTGTGGAAGGAACAAATGGATGTTTTGTCTTACTTTGTAAGGGGTACCAAGGAAGATAATCTGCTGCAAAGAACACTGGCTTAGAATCCTGAAAATTGGGTGTGAGAATTGCTCTTAAACTTATTACTACAAATAGAAGAATGGGAAAAACTACATAACAGAGCTTTTCTAAGAATGCAGTAAATGAAACTGAGATATCTAGTTTTATCTCTGACATGTAAAAAGCGTGTAAGTTTTCAAGAAAAAAAAAACTAAACAAAACTAAAAAAACAATGACATTTCTTGGACCCATCAGAGAACTGAGGTAATCCAGACTACCACCCAAAATACTGAAGAGACAGCTGACTCCCAGAAGTCACAGCTGAAATACACTGACTTTCAAGCAGAATCTGTGGGAGTCATGAATTTGTAGGAACAATTCGATTGTCATTTCAATGGATTGTCAAAGAGAATGTGAATTTGCATGAGAATGAGAAATTCCTGAGGTACTCAGTTTTGGGGGCCCCAAGCTTTTGTGAATGGTACTTGCAGGAAACACACCAGGTTTTCAGTGAGGAACCAAGGAAGACAGTGGCATGGGTCTGCTAGGAGTAGGGGAAAGCAGTCCTTGTAAAAACACCCAGAACCTTCTCCATAACAAAGGCCTACTCTCCAGATGAAAATGCTTTACCAGAACCTTAACTGACCTGGATTTGGAGATTTTCCTTCTCCAGACATCTAGATTTTCTTTCACATAAGGGGAAAAATGCTAAGCAACACTTGTGAAGGTCACAGCGCAGGGACACACGTTCACAAAAAGACTGAGAGGAAAGATTATAAGATTAGGGAACACGTCCCATTTCCCCCACTGAATCGCCACCCCAACAAGGCTTCAGTTTCATAATAGTGGATTACAGAGAAGAGAGCTGGAAATGCACTCTGTCAAAGAAGAGTTCTCAGGAACACCAAAACAGGGGCCCTAGATCTGAAGAGTCACCTCACCAAAGAATATATTCAAATGGGAAACCAGCATATGGAAAGATGTTCAACATTGCAGGTCATTAGGGAGATGGACGTTGAATTATGCGATAGGACCTCATACCTATTGGAATGCATGAATTTCAATGTCAACACCAAGCGCTGGTGAGGATAAAAAGCAGCAGGCTCTCTCATTGGTTACTGGTGGGAAAGCAAAACAGTGCAGCCAGCTGGAAGACAGTTTGTCAGTTTTTTACAAAGCTCAACACAGTCTCACCATATGCCCAACAATCACGCTCCTAGGTTTTTACCCAAATGAGTTGGAAACTTATGTCCACATGAGAAAAACCTGCACAGAAATGTTGATAATGGCTTTATTCATCATCATACAAATTGATTGCAAGGGATCCTCAGGGATGAGGGTTAAATAGGGTAGTGAAACTATTCTGTATGACACTGCATGACATTATTCATTTTCCAAAACCATTGTACTTTATAGAAAGTGAACCTTAATGTATGCAGATTTTTACAAATCATGTAGGAGTCAGGCGTTCAGGAAACTGCTAGGATAGAATTTAGAATGTGAAGTGAATTAAATTAATTCTCAGGTAAATTATCATGTTTTTACTAATGAGAGAATAGGTGGTGCCAGGGAGGAAGACAGTTGCTTGCCTAGCAAGTCATTGGTCCTTCCCATGTGAACACCTTTGGTCACCATGCCATCCTCTCACGTGACCCTCATTGTATCTTGATTTAAAAATCGGGAGTTTGAGGCTCAAGGAAGCTAATTTAGTCTCCCTGGCTGCATGTTGAATTGGATCAGAGCTATTGATTTTGAAGTAGCAAACTCCTGTGTCCCTAACTTCTCCCTTGCAAACTGATATTTCTCATATTAGGATGTGAGATATCTTTTCAGTGACTTGGAAGAAATGTATTTTTGCATTTCTTTTATTTTTAAAAAGTGGCCTGTTTTAAACTTACATGTGACTATTGCTACTTTACACTAAGCCTTCTCTTAGAAAAACCTTAAGTTATTTTGCCACCATTATTTTCTTATGTGAAAATACTCCCCTCCTCCCCCCAATAGAGTAGATAAAGGAACAATTGAGCAATGGAAGGCATTGTCACTGAAAATAAGTAGTGGGGCAGCAAAGAGAAAAAATACAGTTTTGAGGGTAAATGAGAAGAGCCAGTGACGCTGATGGGATCGATTCTTGTAGAGGGTGAAATAGATTCTTTTCAGTAGCAAAGCTCCTCTTCAATAAATTATTAATTGGTGCCAAGTAAAGTCCCAGAATGGCACAGGCTCTTTCCAACTCTGCACGCAGCCACGGGTCTGGTAATGGTAAGGAAACTGTCCTGCCCTGGCTGGTGTGGCTCTGAATTGAGCGCTGACCTGCGAACCAAAGAGTTCCCAGTTCAATTCCCAATCAGGGCACATGCCTGGGTTGCCGGCCAGGTCCCTAGTAGGAGGCACGCAAGAGGCAACCACACACTGATACTTCTCTCTCTTTCTCCCTCCCTTCCCCTCTATCTAAAAATAAATTTAAAAATATTTTTTATATTTTAAAAAAGGAAGCTGTTCTACACGAATGGGCTACTATTTTCTTACCAGTGCCACCAGTTTCTGGTACTCAAACAAAAGAAAAATAATCTGTGGCTTCCTCTAGCCTCTACTGAATAGTATTATATCACCCGAGAATGAGAAATGTGTATTCAGTTTTCATCAGTAATGACTTTTGCTGTTCTTTCAAGATCTCAGCAGAGAAAATCAACACGGCAGGTCAGGATAGACATGAAACGATATCCCACAACCTGTGACATCAGCACCGAGGGTTTCAGCAGCTAGGGAAGATGTGTGCACAAGTTACCCACAGAGACTCAGCACTTGTCTACTTATTTTCAGAGCTGCCTTGCTTTTCCTCCATCCTGTGAGGTAGAGAAGGGAAAAACACTTAAGAGGAGATGAGAGAGTGTTTTTGACTTTTGCAGTTTTATTCATCTTTTATTTAGGAGGATTCTCTTCCCTTATGGAAAGAGCCTTTGCTCGTCCTTACATGCCTCTCCAATGTACAGGTGAGATTAACTGAGAACCTTCTCTTCACTGTTGTAACACGGTGCAGCCAAGGGGGCACCCCAAAGAGGGATTTGTAATGGGGTCCCGAACTTGGTGTCTAGGAAATATTAGAAAAAAATATATATAGGATGTCCTTACACCCACGGGTCTGAGCTGGGGGATGGGATGCATGGAGCAGGGCCTTGGAGAGTTGTTTTGAATAGCAACAGTTTTGCGGATAACTTCTAGAACGGTCATTTAACATATCTATAACCTTTAACTGGTTTCATAGATATGTTAAATAGCTGTGGCCCTGCTTTGAGCCAGGGGGATGGGAGTGACTTCAACTCATGATGTAACAGGGAGGCAACTCCCCCTGGTTACAGAGAATGTATAAGAACTTGGAGATGATTGGCTCCACACCACAGGGCCACACCTGCCCAGACTTACTATGGCAGCCCAGTAAAGCTGAAAAAACACGGGAATGCTGGCAGCTGTGGACAGTTGTGGGAGGAGTTGGAAATGATGTGGCAGAGGAAGATTGGCCCTGGGATTTAAACCCAGTCGTGGTAGCCATGCCGGGTCTTTTTGGGACCACACAGCTTGGGCAGAGAAGAGCCGCGGACTTCTTCTTTTCCTGAGATACGGTACCCCAGACTGGGCAGAGGAGGAAGGAAGGACTGTGCATTTGTGGGTATTCTAAAGGACTTTGGGATCTCAATGGAGACATTAAACCATTACTCTAAAGTTTGTATAACTCTTTAAATAAATAATCCCTTTCTTTTTCACCAATCTCTGGCATTGAGAGATGTCTTTCCCTGGTGGCAGGCAAGGCGAACCTAGTATGGGGTGGGGAATCTCTGGAACACAAGGGTGGGTCCATTCAGTAATAGTATATTGTTCACCACCCCCTCCCGGGTCTGTTTTGTAACACTGTCTCAGGTGTTTTATGTGTATTGGATCACTTGGTCCTCAAAATAACCCAAGGAAGTTGATTCTACAAGGAATTCATTTTACGTATGAGGAAACGAAGCCACTGGGAGGTGACATGTACTCAAAGGTAAGCAGCTATTAAGTGGTGATTCAAACCCAGCAACTTGCAATTTCGCGCTTAACCCCATCGCCGACTAGAGAAGGACCAGACAACTCCCACCCCCACCCCACCACAGTGATACTGCTTAAATCATGGCCTACGAAAACTGCCAGGCCTTTTGTTCTGCATTTATTTATTAATTTTCATTTATGAGACAAACCTAATGGAGCTGGGAGGTAAACAAGTTACGTTTCCAGCAATCGATCTGCTCATGGCCCACTTTCCTCTGGACCTGAAAATGTAGATGTATCACCACCTCCTCATTCCCAGAGATATATGAAAGCAAAGAATGGTAATCTTAAATATTTAAAACATTAAAAAGAAAACACCCAGGGCATTTAAAAAGGAAGTCCTGAACTTGGTGCACAGTACTCATGTGAAGATTGCTCGAATCTTTGATATGAAAGGCAATATGTAGGTCAGGTAGTAGAAAGGGGGTGTCCGACCTTTTGTGTTTCTGGGCCACACTAGAAGAAGAGTTGTCTTCGGCCACACATTAAATTCATTGCGACATGTATTGTGACACATACACACAAAAATCACATAATGTTTTAAGTAAATTTACGATTTTGTGTTAGGCCGCATTCATAGCCATCCTGGGATGCATGCGGCCCGCGGGCCTCAGGTTGAACACCCCTGCTAGAAGGTCTAGAATGTGGAACCTGAGTTTTGTGGGAGAGAGTGTGTACTGAGATACCGAGATGTCTAAAGAGATGGACTTTGTGTGTGTGTGTGTGTGTGTGCATGTTTGAGAGGTGAGTTGGTATAAAAGAAACATAATACATCTTTCTAAAAACACACCTTCAGAGTTTCACTTTGTGAAAAAGAAAACAAACAAACAAAAAAACAAACTAAACACCCAGCAGTACCACTGCTATGTGCTCATTTAGAATCTTGAACTCCCAAACTCAGAAATGATGCAATTGACCAGGGGATGATTGAGAAAGAAAAAGCTCGATCATCATTTATTTATTGAGCATCTCATATTTCAGGGACGTGCTATGCATTATGATAAATCACAAAGAAGACCAAGTCCTCCTGAGGGACTTCTAGGAATTTCCAAACCATGTGGGGCCTAAGATATGGTCATACAGAGTAAGGAGAAAGATCTATGAAATTATTTTGTATAGTATTATTTTCAAATCACCTTATGTTATAAATGGCAGAAAATAACTTTAAATTGACATAGGCACAAAGAAGAATTTGAACTACTGAACAGGCATGACCAAATCCAGGGGTTCAAAATGTGTCATCTGGCAATGACCTCTGTCTCTTTGTCTTCCCTTTGTGAATCTAGAATGTCCTGTAGAACCCCATCTTCTTTCAGTTCAGACAGTCCAGCTAAAGGAGGACACCTTTCCCAGTAATTCTGGAAAATTTTACTCTACTAAACCTAGCTTGAGTCCTGTGTAATTTTTGAATCCATGTTTGTGGCCAGTAGATACTCTCTGATTGACAAGGGCCAGGTTGGTTTTCTAGCCTAGGGTTGAAGTGAGTCAGCATCTTCCAAGGGGACTAAAATTGAGAGTTCCCAAAATGAAAAGCAGGTACTCTAACAAGATGGGTGAGAGATGGATGCTGCATGGCACAACAACAGAATCCTCCCATAGGACTACAAAATTACAAAACCGTGGTGTGGAGAATCATATGACCCTACCGAGTGACATTCAGGTTGGTCACAGTAACCTTAGTTTCTCAAGGAAGGCTCCCCTTTGCAGATAACGTGGAGGCTTTCTTTCACCCAAGTCTACTGCACAGCTTTTCCCAGAGCCACTTGGCTGACTTCCAATCCAGGACATTAACTTTTTAATTTACACTGGCTCCCACTCAGCTTCCAAATTGAAGTCAAGGTGTTGACTTTAATCCAATGTAAAAACCTCTAAATCCCTGGCCACTGTAGTGGCAACAGCCAAGTTTGCATTTTCAGTTTTGCAGACTTAGCTCCCTCAGACTGATGGCTAAATGATAGCCTCATTTTTGGAGCCACGACTGTGGCCTTAACTCCTTTCTTTTTCTGTCTTCCATTCAACAGACTTCTGAAACAAAATTTTACACGACATATTCATTGATGAGAAGATCTAGCATTGAAGCCGACAAATGAAACCATCGTCATGACCTCTGAAAGACAGCTTCATTTTTGCTGTCTGATTTAACTGCCTTTGTTGTATATGTCCATTGCCATTTTGGTAAAAAAAAAAAAAATGCATAACATAATATTTACCACCCTAACTACTACTAAGTGTGCAGTATAGTAGTGGAACAGATGTCAATAACTTTTTTATCTTGCAAAACAAAAACACTACTCATTGAACAACTTTCTTTTTTCCCCCTCCCGCCAGCCTCTGGCAACCACCAGTCTACTTTCTGGTGTCTCTTCTTTTAAGGGCTATAATCCCTAATCACATGAGAAATAATGGAGGGACCAAGAATTCTTAATTTAAAACAGAGTATGCCTAGGGAATTTACAGCTGTTCACATGGATCACATACCTGCCATGCATGTCTTCTGAAGAGACTGCTTTAAATTTGCTTTGAAAGCAAGTAGGATGTGAATTATTCTTACTTTTTTAAAAAAAAATCTGTTTGATTTGAAGTGGTCAACATCAGAATCTGATATTGGAAAGTACATAGAAAACAGTTTATGTCCACTTAAGATGACACTATATAACAGAACTATCTTATCATGAGCTAAGATTCCCCTGGGACTCAGGAGTTCGTACCGATACAGAGGTTCAAGTGGAAGCTGCTAATACAACACAAGGATTCTGTTGAAGGTCATCCAAACATTATGCAAAATTTAACTAAAATGTTCCCTTTTTTCTCTTCTGACGGTGAAATTTCTCTATGGCTTTGGAAAAGAGAAAGCAATGCTTTATTAGATATTTGGCATGACTTAAGTACAAAATTCAGTGTTTTATTTGAATCCAGAAAGTTGAAAATTGAAACTGTCTTGTGAATATACTCAAACACAGCATACTTTATCAAAATTTAAAATACATATGGGAGGTAAAGGGCTTCCTTCCATTCCTGGCCATAATATACTATAAAGAACCATCATAAACTACTATAAAAATGGGGAAATGTATTAACTGACTGCATTTATATGGTCACTAGGAAGTACTGGAATATGACGCCTGGGAGATGGGAACCAAATGAAGTGAGTACTAAAATTTCCCTGGATAAATGCCTCAGGGCAGCTTTTGAACTATGGGTGCAAAAAAAGGGCAAACGCCAGGGCCTGCTGATCTTGCGGAATGGAAAAGATAGAGATCAAAATTTAAGGAGACTCAGGTATATGGAACTGTAGATAGAACTCTAAAAGTGTTAAAAATTTTAGAAAGAAAATTCTAGAAATCTGTGTAAGTGTTCTTTGAAGGGATTTCTGAGTGATAACTTCTATAGGGTAAAACTATAAGGATGAACAAATAAGGGTCACAGAGCACTAAGGTGAATAGGACTCCAACCTCACAACAGTTAAAGAGGTGAAGCTTTCACCAATCAGAATTGACAGTCCTTTGTGATACCTCAGAACAATGAGTGAATTTCCCAGAAATTTCATACTGTAGGATTAAGACTGCTCTATCCTGGAATAAAGGCCACTCTCCTCCAGACCCACCTAAAAACAAGTGTAGGTCACACATGGAGCGATCGTATGGAGCGATCATGTGGAGCCACACGTAATCTAGCTTGTAGAACACACGTCAGTGCTCTTTAATAGAAGACAGAATGTAGATATCAACAATGTAGCATTCACCAAATTGAGCCATTACCACACATACCAGAAAGCAAGTAAATGCATTCCATAAGCAGGGAAAATATCTGTCATTTAAAGCAAATCCCTTAGAAAAGAAAGGAAGAAATGGAGAGGTAGTTCATATTCATGGCTAAGAAGATTCAGTATTACCAAGATGTCGGTTCTTCCCAACTTGATCTGTAGGTTCAAAGGAATCCCAATCAAAATCTCAGCAAGTTATTTTGCAAATGTTGACAAACTGATTCTAATCATTCCTGTAAATAGAGTTGTTTATGTTACTATTGATAACATTAGGTCTTTCTCTTTTCCCCAAAGGGAAAGTTCTTTCAATGGTCTAAAACCATGTACTGATAACAGTGCCCTGTGCTGGTATTTTGCCTTTCCAATCATAAAGCATTTTCTTTTTAACTAAAGTACTCTAGTTGTCCTGTGTGGGAAAGTCATTTTCCAGCTGGATTTTAACTTGCAAGAAACTCCTAACAAGTCTGAATTTCTCAGCATATCCCTTAGCAGTGTTCTGTTCAGTCTTAGATGTACAATAGGCAAAAACATTATCATCAAGAACCTAGGTTTTTTGTGCTAGTACGATGACCTTGAAAGTCACAGACGGTGAGTCTTCTCGAGCAGTTTACCAGGGTGGGGTGTACAACTTACTGGTGGTAAATGCATAATTTCAGATGCTATACAGGTATTTAAGACAGCAAAATATCTGTTAAGCTTTCTATTTTATTTTAGTGTGCATGATAAAATATATAAGCAGAACATACGTCCTATAATTGCACAGATGATATTTTGAAAGACAAAGCTTAAGGTGGATATTGAGCCAAAAATAGAGAAGTAAGTGAAATTTTTAATTAATACATGTGGAAGATGAATATGGCAAAAATCGTAAAGGTGATGCGGGAAGGTTTAGATTTTGTGGATGGGGGGTAATGACTACTTTGAGACACACACAGGAATGACTTATAACCTAAACGTCAGCACTGTGATTTTTAGTGCTATATTACGTAGCCACCTTCTGCACTTCTGTTCCTCTCTGCCTGGCACAACCACGCACACACACACACATGCAATGTGAACATTCCAGCTGACCAATGTTGTAATGATCGGAATGACTTCCTCGTGAACCTGATGGCTCTAGGAGTGAAGCCCAAATCTCTGAGCTGGTCCCCTGACCTCTGGGTGGTACCTCACTCTGGGGTTTATCAGCAGGCGGCTCCAACAAATGGTTTTCAGGGTGTTTGCTGTGATTTACGAGCTTACAAACTAGGTCACGAGTAGGAAATAAGTGCCATTTATCAGCTTTCCAGAGTCAATGGCATGGAGTTGGAGTTAAGAGCAGACCCCTGGGCCTGAGGAAATAGCTCCCACGTACCCAGAAGATGCAGGGACCACAGCTCACCCATAGCCAAAAGCAGGGATTCCATCCTATTTCTCACCAAACACTACTTTTGCCAAGTGATTTTTCATTTTCAGTTGGAAATCTGAAAAAAAAGCACATGTCAAAATTAATGTTGAGAATTGATTTATGAATAAAAAAATTGTGCCAAATTAGCACTCCAGATTTAATTTTATGTGTAGCAAGCTGCCAAGCAACTTGGAACATTTGCAGGTTGTTGGGAAATCGTTACAAATGGCAAATAACTTCCTCTACCCCCTCCTGGTCTCCTCCCTTCTCTTCTGGGTCTCTGTGTACTGGGGGTGGAGGGAGGGTGGTAAACGTCAAAGGGACCTCAGTGGCTGTAGGGAATCTGGATTGCTTCTAATCTGCATTTTATATGAAGGACTTTCAGGTCCCAGATTTTAAACAATAGGAACTACTTAAATTCAGATTCCTGTACTTGAATTCACATTCTTGGGTCAGAAGAGATGAAAAAACCAGCCTGTCTTCATGACCTGCTCTGTCCAAGAACCTGTAAGAGCAACATTGTACAATGCTTCTCTCTGTTAAAAAAAAAAAAAATCTGTTTTTCACTGATTCAAGTTTTACAAAAATCAAGAAGTAAGTTAACTTTTGTTTGTTGTTTATGTTGAGCGCTGCTGTGAAGGAGGCTGGGATTTGTCACATGGAACCTGATCTGTTTTCCTCTGCTCCCATATTCTGACTCACTATCAAGTGACTCTTTGATAGTGCCAAATCTTGACCAAATTACATAAACCTTGATCTATCAAAATGGGACTTTTATTTTCCTAAAGTGGACTTCTCCTATTTTTAACTACCCCCTTCTTCATGCTGGTCTAGTTTATGATGCTACGTTTTATTATATTATTACCCATTTTATGTTTATACAAGGGTCCATCTTGAAAGAATCTGAGAGGACATCTGGTTTACCCTCCCTTGCACAAGGGAAACTGAGGTCCACAGAGAAGTGGCTTATCGAAGCTCCCATGGAAAGTGACTGGTAGGAACTCTGGTCCTTCCTGCTTTCACTCTCAGGCCAGAATATTTCCACGACATCCTTCTGTTTCTTATAGCAGGGTCAGGGTCTGTATCAAGAGAAGATTCTGCTTTGTCCCAACAGAAAGAATATCTTGAATGTTGGGTGAGCACATTTTTGCACACTTGGCCTCAGTGCCACTCTTGAAATTTTAACGTGTTTTCTTTTCAATCAAATCAATGTCCAGAATCCTGTTCTGCTCCAGTGCCCTGGAGTCTAAGTGCCTTCAGCATTGCCATTGTGAGTTTTGTCCTTTCTTCTTGGGCCACAATAGAGTGAGAGCTGAACACTGGCAGAATCTGAAAGGGGAAGAAACTTTCCACAGGCTGGGAGATAATATAAATATCAGTCTCCTGTGGGAGCAGAGGACACAACAAGTAAAATATTCAGGGGAAACTTAGCCAGAGGCCACACTCCAGGAGCCAAGTAAGTTTCCATTTATTCATGCATTCACATAACACTCTTACGTGAATGCACTGTACTTGATGCTGAGGAAAATGCAGAAAAATAGCTCATATATTCTTATGCTCAAAATTAAATTAGAAAGCCACACCTGAAAAAATTCTAGAAGAGGAGCTGTCAAAAATAGAAAAAGCTCCAGCAACCCAATGAAAGACACAGGCAAAAAAAAAAAAAAAAAAGTTGCATAATTTCCATATAGGGTAAAAGATTTTTAGGGATTTGGGTATTATAAATTGCAGTGCCAATTGACATTTCTTGTTCACTTATTATGTGCCAAGCTCTGTGCTAAATATATTTACATACATTGGTTTATTTAAATTCTTACAGTGAATGATATATTTTCCCTTTTAAGGATGAAGGTACTCAATCTCAGTAATTTTTAAGTATCTAGCCTGAACTCACACAGTTTTGAGGTATTGGAGTCTGGAGTCAAGTTCAGGAATTTTAATTAACAGCAAATGTTGACCAAGGAAGCCTGCATGGAAGGAATGGCAGTGAACCCAAAATTGTTTGTGATCTGAGTAGATGAAGATGAAAAAGAAAGACAAATCACTGGAGGGAATAAGAAGAGGCAAAGAATTTAATGGTTCAGGAAGCTTGTAATTTATGCCCAAATCACGTCAGTTGGGGTCATATCATTGGCACTCTGGTGTATATTGTAGCAGGAGCCTGACAGGGTGGTTGTTTAGAATATTGTGAACTGGAGGCACACACATAGATTATATCCCTTATCAAGACAGATGCCGTATGAAGTTACTTTCCATTTGCTACTTCCCCTAGCACAAAAGCATGACAAGCCTTTTGAATCAGCCTGTCATTTCTCTTTTATTCCATCATGTCCTCTGCCCTAGGTGTGGGAGATATCACTAACCAGACCACCTTCTCCACCTACGAAACCTCAGCCTGAAGACAAAGATTGAGAAAAAAATAGACCTCTCCTCTAATACAGATGCAACACAAATCAGCTTTGCGGCTTTTTAACAGTAAATCTTGCGCCGTGCACTCGGAGACAGATGAAATGTTTCTGGCTGAAACTAGAGATAATATCATTTTACACTTGAGTGGTGCTTTATTCTTTTTCTAGGTGGTTTTTGATATATCCTATTTTTAAAATTCGACCTAGTGTCCCGTTTCACCCCTCATAGGTGAGGAAACTAGGGTCAGAGAGGCAAAGATTTTGCTGAGATGATGCTGATGTTAGTGACGGAACTGAGCAGGAGTGCAGGCCTTCTAGATTTTGCCTGCTTGAACTAGACAGTGAATGCCTTTGCTATTAGTTTTTTATCTATTCACATAATTGGGTGGCTCTCATTTTAAGGAAAAAGAAAAATCCTATTTTTCTTCAAAATCATCACTTTCATTTCTTACAAGAAATATGTATATATCCATATATATCTATTTGCTAAGTATTTCTGTCTCCTTACATTGTTTTCCTGAGTACTGGAACCATGTCTTAAACTCTTACTGTTGTTCATAGCCTCCACGCACTCCAGAGTCCTGTGCACGGATGTCCTGCTTTGTGTGCTGGTGAATGACTAAAGGTACATATGCCACTGAAGCAGAGAGGTTACATGTTGGCAGTTAATCACATTGGGTAAGAGGTAAACAGAGCTGGCTCTGTTGTTTGTTGTTTGTAGTATTTATAGCAAGTTTCTTCAACTTTCTAATATTTAGAGGGTTTTTTTTCTTTTCTCTCTTCTTTCTTTTTGGAAAATAGAGATACTAATAGAACTTAATCTGATAGGAGTGTCTGAGAATTGAATTGCAAAGAATTAATACATGTGAGGCGCTCAGTACCATTTGTGGCGTTAGTAGGTTTGTGATTAATGGTAGCTATTATTATTTAACCCTTCTCATGTTTGGTAAAAACAAGAGTCAAAAGGTTTTGCATTGCCATAGTTGGTTACTGACACATTTAAATATGTAATGTTTTCACTGTGTCCAAACATCCATTTGAACTCAGTAAGGTGTCACAAATATCCTTTAAAAACAACCATTTGAACTCAGCAAGATGTTAATTTACAAAGAAGTACGCTGTGTTCATTGAAAACACAGCCCTGATTTCTCTGTACTGTGTGAAGGATAATGTAATGATTGATTCTCCTTTATTAATACAGGAGAGATGGTTTTTGAGACTTTTTGTCTTTTTCATCTTGGTAGCTCAGCTGGTGCGCATGGTAGGCTTTGATGGAGATTTTGATGATACCAACCAACTTCTCTCCTTGTGACTCTGAGTGCCTGTTTTGTGTTCAAATCAGTGAGCGGGAGGCCTCACAGCTCTTCAGAATGACATATACATTGCCAGTAATTACCTTCCTAAAATGGAAAAAGAATTAAAATAAAAGCCTGAATGTAGAAGGGGGTGGTAGGTTTTTGGAAACGTGTATCGGCAATTTGAAGCATGAATAATTAATTTTATCTTGAGATTAAGTTCAGTCTGTGTTTATGATCTATTGAAGAAAAAAAAAAACACCTCTAATGGGTTCTAAATAAATTCAGTATCAATTTAAACTATTAGAGGAAGTTAAATCAAAATAATTAGGATATTAAAATACTTTGTGCATTTCCAATCACTACCTTATTGAAGCTCTGGATCTTTTCCAAGGAGCAATAATAGCATGAATATATTAGAATGTTTGCTTCCCTTAGAATGTAACGGTTTGCTCATGTAGAGATGATGGAGAGCTTGCAGGAGACAGAACATTAGATGGATGTGTTGACATACTGAAGGGAGTGGGTGCTATGTAAATGATAAATTATTTTGTACATATAGATTAAAAACAGCATGGTGACAGTTCACTGTTTAAAATAGTTGAACTTGATTATTCCTATTCACAGTAGCTGCTAATTTCACTGCGTTAAGGGAGGCATTGTTTCGGTGACATTTTTAATGACTATAGCATAGGTTGGTGAAATCTGAGTAAGATTAAGGTGAATTCCAGTATATCCCACGGCTTGGTCATTTGTGTATTTTGCTTATAGCTATCAAGTCTCTTGTAATTTAAATGGAAATCAAGGGAGTCTTCTATATCTTATGTATTATAGTCCCCCTCCCCCTTTTATGTTTGTGTGGAGCATAGCAAGCATTGAAATCAGAACACACATAAAGGATTTTGAGATATATTTTGACCTTTCTCTGAAGCAACAGCTCATTTGTTTGTAAATAATTTTGGTGAAGCTATTTAGTGATGGCTATGATGGAATATGCCCATCACCATTCAAGAGCTTAGGAACAATCGGGATTTAATTATTTTGGTGGTTTGGAGGAACTGGTCTCTAAGTGATTTCCCTGCAATATTTCAATGTTCTTTTTGTTTCTTTTCTCCTAAGCATTTTCCAGCTCATCTACATTTACTATTGTCCCTTGAAAAACATTATCAATTAATTCAGAAAAATATAACTTGATAACTAGATATTAGAGCTGCCATACAATTATTATGGCAATTTATAGCTTGCTTTTCTTGTTTGTTTGTTTTTTCAGAGAGGAGCTAGAATTTTAGTGCATCCTAGGTAATTTATTCTGAAATGGGAACATCGCATTGAATACTTTGCTTCTTGGAGAATCAGGAAAGATAGCCAGGATTTGTAAAAATATACCCTCTCTCTCCAACAGATATCATAAAGTATAATTCCTAGTAACATTACAAATGATCCAGCAAAGCAATAGTAGTTTGAACTCCAAGGAGTTTAATGAAACTATAACCAAAAATTAACAAGCAACTACAAATTATTCTTAGTAAAATTATGAAAATGTCTATTATATATCTCAATGAGAATGAATAATGAATACTTAATTCACTATTTATATAAATATAGTGAGTTTCCTTTGCTTGAAATACCCAGTTTGTAATGGTAATGGAAATGCATTGTTTTGCTGCCTCATTAGAAAGGGGTTGTTATGCATTCAAAGGTTGTATATTTTCTAAAATAAGGCTGAGATTCAGCAACTGGAAAATTATCTTTAAAGGCTTTTGTCTCACTTCGGGGGATTCAAATGGAGGAGGCTCTAGTATTGATGAGGGAAAGATTTTTTTATGGTTAATTTCCATAATATTTGTAATAGAGAAACCATGTCTACCTTTGTCCCAGGACTGTGCTCACGCATTTCTGTTACTTTCTTCCTTTGGGGTTTGCCTATGTTTTTAATTCATCTTATGTACAGTAGAGCTAAAATCACCCTCTTTCTGTCTTCTTCAGCACATGGATAAATACTGCGTGAAAAAAATCAGAAAGGCTGACAAAGGGAAGAGAGCTTAACATGGTGGGAGAGCATTGGGTTTGCAGCCAGATGGTCCTATGTGTTCTTGCTGACACCACCGCTGACTTTGGGCAAGTGGCTGTGTTTCACCGATTCTCCATTTCCTCACTTGAACAATAAGTAAATTAATAATACATACTCTGTAGCGTCTCATAAGCAACAGAGATAAATTATGTAAATTGTCTATCACAGTTCCTGGAAAATAATATGTACTCAATAAAATACTGGTTAGTAGCAATAGAGGCAGTCAAGGTCATAGTTGCAAATAATAACCTTGACATCTAGGCTGTGTCATTTTGCTAAGGTGATCATCAGCGACGTATTCACAAAGTATTGGTTTTTAAAATTTCTGAGTCTTTTAAATCCAGCGCCTACATGGGCCAGCTGGATAGCTCGGATGTGTCTCAGAGAAGTGATGTGAAGAATGGCATGTGACATTCAGGCTTCTGGTCAGGGAGGCAGCAAGCAGCTCTCGTACCTCGAACACCAGAGAACATAGGCCCTGTCTAACAGGGCAGGTACCACTTACTTCCGGTCAGTCTGTTGTGTGTAATAGCCATGTTAGGTGGAACAGAGCCTGATTGTCAAACAGATCCAGCCCATCAATGCCTGTTTGGAATGTCTCATCTACATAACGGAGAGCAATATGGTTAATACTAATTTAACATATATCATATGCTGGTGGGCACACTTCTAAGTACTTAACATATATTAATATATTTAAGTCTTTCAATGACCCTGTAAGATAGGTATTAATGATCAGCATAATGATGACATCCATTTCACAGATTAAAACACAACGAAAAGAGAAGTTAAAACTTGTGCAAGATCTCTGTTATTGAGTAACAGAACTGAAATTTGAACCTAAGTAATGTGACTGCAAAGGTCTTACATTAGACCCTGGGGTTTACAGACCCAAGTAAGGAATTCCTCTTATTTATAGGAACCATTTATTCCATGTGATTTTAAAGGACAAAGTTGTGTAGAACTTAAATTTTATTTTAGATACACATCAGCATTTATGGAATCTGTTCAAAATTCAGAGCCCTGAATAAGGAACAGCAATGAGGATAAGTTATATAAGTTTAATCAAAGCAAGAGAACAATTTACTAAATAAGGGAGGAAATACACGGCCAACTGTTTCATAGGAATAGCAGGTTTTCAAGGGAAATTTCTAAAGGTTTTTGTTATTAAAAGAGGAAATTTGATTAGCAGTTAACGGAGGGCTTGACAGACATGTTGCCTTTTACTTACATCCTGGAAAATAGGTTACATCTCAGTGGACAGAGATGAAAGAACTAGGGGTCAGTGAAATTAAATATTTAGCAGCGGAAGAGACTACATTCTAGTAAATACGAAGAATAGTCCCGTTACTCTTTAATTAAGATTTATGGAAGAGTAGAGGAAGAAGGCGGAAAGTTATATGAGGGCTGAGAGGTGCCTGCTCAAGTATTGTGTTTTCCCTCTGTTATAATTAACTGAGTCCATTCCCTAATCACCGCACACTCCACACCACACACACATACACCCAGTGGCACCACCAAACTAATATGAACCTTCCAGAAGGGCCAAAATATCTCACACAATTCAACCTGGTCAGTTTTTGATGTAGGTGTCCACCCCCCTCTTCCCTGCCCTAACAGGATTGTGAACAATCAAAGAGAGCCATAAAGAATCTTCTTTCCTTGCTTCATTTATAAAATAAAAATCATAGGAGACAGAGAGTTTTCTGAATGAGGCTATAGAAGGGGAAGGGGATTACGAATGGCCGTGAATGTGAGCTGAGGATTACTAAACCGCTACCCATGCTGGACTGTAATTCTCACTCCATGCAAGCTTGCCGTAATCTATTGCTAACACAATAGTGTAAGGTGGTCACAGTGATTTCAAAATGGCTCATACTTGTTCACTTCTAGAATAAAATCTTCATGCTTTCTGATTACCAGTAAGTAGGTAGAAGTGCTTCTTTTCCATTTTCTTATTTGAAAGAGTATTTATTAGTTTAAAAATATAAATGCAATTTCGAGCCTAACTAATGTGAAGCTCTTACAATCCAATACACGATACTTAATAGGAATAAACCAAGGCTGCGAGGCAAGGCTATGCTTATTTTTTGGCTCCTAGATCCCCTTGTTAAAACATGTCATGTGGATATAAAGTGTTCGCTACAAGACAGCATGGGAAACGGCTCTGTGCGTTTGCTGTCATCACAACATTACTTATTACTTCGATTGTCATCTTCGGCTCTCCCAGGCTGCACTGGAAACACACACTGTAAGTCTACCTTGGTCATGAACCTCTTCTGAGGCAGTGCTGGATTCATTAAGGCTGACAAGGCAGGCTTTGGACAATCTCCTGTGCAAGTCCATTGGATTTTACTCCAATTACTGGGGATCCATTTATTTGCTGCCAAAGCCTTTAATTTGCTGTGTTAAATCACAACGGTAAAAATTGTCAACCCAAATTTTCTCCATCAAACATAAAGCATTAAAATACAAATTACATTTTTAAAAGCACACATTTCTTACTTTCTTATTTTTTTCTTACTATATCATTTTCCCCAGAGGGTGGGAAAGTGTTTCAGAGGGGCCTGTCTTTGAAGTTATTTTAATCTTTATTCTCTCTAGTTCTTCCCTGGACTCATTTAATCTGCTTGATTTTGAAGTTATGATTATATCCTCCAGATATCAATTCATGACATACTTCCAAAGAATTGTTCATTAAAATCTAATCTTTACCTTCTAATGCTGGTTTTTTAGCTAATGAAATCTGCCATAATTACAAATATCTATCTTGCAAAACCTCAGAATTATTGGTATTTATATATAAAGTCAAAAAGTGAGAGAATTATATTAACATTGAAGTTAGCTCTTCCCTTTTCATTTCGA
>VMDR010013330.1:0-25145 GCA_007922815.1 Macrotus californicus | reverse complement strand
TTAATATGTGACTTAGTTTTCTTCCCTTAAGACATTGATTTAGCCCTGGCCGGGTAGCTCAGTTGGTTAGAGTACCATCCTGATTCCCCAAGATTGTGGGTTTGATTCCCAGTAAAGGCTCATATAAGAATCAACCAATGTATGCATAAATAAGTGGAACAACACATCAATGTTTCTTTTTCTCTATCTTCCCCTTCCTTTCTCTCAATAAAAAAAACAAAACTTTAAAAAAATTCGTTTTATAGTTTTTTCACATCTATTTTTGTGTAATTATTTTTAAATTGAGGAATAATTGACATATAACACAGTTTCAGGGATCCGACGTTATGATTTGATGTTTGAATATATTGAGAAATAAATCACCACAGTAAATCAAGCTAACATCTGTCCCTTTACATGGTTAGAACTGTTTTCTTGTGATGAGGATATTGTCTTTTAATTAAGTTTGATGAATAATAAAAACCAAGCAGCAAGGCTGCATCATCATTTCTGTAGGCATTTTAGACACAGAAATCTCCAATGAGCTATTAAGCTTGTCACAACAAGCCTTTCAAGGACAAAATCCATAGGCCAATAGCTGCACTTGGGCTGTTGTTTTGTACGTGTCAGCCATGGAAACTGTCAGTCATCCACTGAGGTAGATGCTGAAAATGTAAATATCTTTAGATAAATGAATCCTGCTGGATCTGAAATAAACATTAAGTCATCAAACTCAGTCAGTAGACATAATGTTTTCTCTGTAAGATTAATTAAGGCAATTTTAAAAAACTTTAAAAACATGTCTATCTAGAAAATTCTTTTTAGTTAATCTCTATTATGACTATTTTCTCCCTTTTACTTTTTATGTCTAATTTTAATCAACTTAAATGCAAACTTGAGAATTGCTTTGGTAAGTCTTCACATTAGATGAAAAAGTATTTTCACATTAGAATTCCTGCTACTTATAATATTGGGTTGGTCAAGAATTTCGTGTTTTTTTTTTTTCTGTAAAATAAAAGACACATTTTCCTGTTTCACCAATAATTTTATTGATTTAGATATATTGAGTTTGTTGGCTATCTCATGCTTGGTATACCATTTGTTGTTCTCAGTTAATTTGATCACTATCAACTTCAACTGGTCAACCCAACCATAGAACATCATCCAGTGAGAAATCTCTAGCACAAAACTTTGCAAACCACTTTTGACAAGTTCGATCACTCACTTCACTTTCTCCATACACTGTACAAACCTTTGTGTTTCAGTTGTGTTTTTACCTTTCTTGAAATAATAAAGCATACTATGCCAAAAATGTTGCTTATTTTCTTCCATCTTCAATATTAAAATTGCTACACAAACATTAACTAGTTCTGATGAGTTTTTTTTTAATGCATGCTGATATGACAGCCGTCACAATACAATCTAACAAAATTGTTTTGAGTGAAGTTAAGACAACTAAGCACTCCTAGAGACATCTTATGGAAAAAACCAAGTGGCCAACCCAGTATTTACATCTGTGGAGGTTCAGTGTGTGTGTCAAGATGTGATAGATCAGTCAAAATATTTCCATTTTAATCCTGGAAGAAACTATTTCCTTGGGATACTTAATAAAGAGCTTATTATGAACCCATGATAATTCATAACATTTTCATAGCATGCCATTATGACTGATTCACCTACTGGTACCTGGAGGACTATAGTTTGAGAATACTCTTCTTATTTTCAGTCAACTCGAAAACATTTTCTTTGCTGTTCTGAATAAAAATCATTTGGGCATTGGAAATCAGGAGGGCCACTGTCTCTGTGTAATTGTTTAGAACATGTTGAATTATGTCCTCATCTGAAGTGAGGAAAGATAGCTTAGGAAAGGAGAATTTAATCTGACCAGAGAAAGGGAATGGAGTATAAATAAATCTGAAGGTTGATTATGCATGCTATGGCAAAGCTGTCACTTGACAGGTTTAGTTTACAGAGTTGGCATTTAGGCTGCAGATAATCCAGACAGACACTGACCTAAGCAGCTTTACTGGGATAAGCCTTGTAAGAGGAGGAATGTTCTTGAATGGTTATTGTCAAACATAACATTTATTTAACAAAATAGACGTTATTTTCCCCCTACTATCCCCACATGCTTTTTCCCTACTTTCAGATAATTATTTCTGTTACTTGAATCCTCAGACATATATGTATTTTTAATTTTAAATTATTTTGGGTCATGCATATATGCTCTTTGGCTACTCTATTCCCTAAGTATTTTACATCCTCATGACTATTCTGTAACTATCAGTTTGTATTTCTTAATTTCTTCACCTTTTTCACCCATCCCCCTGCTCCTTCTTCCCATCTGGCAACCATTGAAACATTCTCTGTATCTATGATTCTGTTTTTGTTTGTCTCAGTTTTTTTTTTTTAAGAGTCAAATGTTGATATGTATTTATTGCCATTTTATTTTGTTAATATTTTTAATCTTTTAAAAAATTTTTAATTATTTATTTTCAGAGAGACAGGAAGTGAGGGAGAGAGAGAGAGGGAGAGAAACATCCATGTGAGAGAGGCACATCAGTTGGTTACCTCTCACATGTTCCCAACCAGGGACCTGGCCCGAAACCCGGCATGTGCCCTGACCAGGAATTGAACCTGTCAGTTCACAGGCTAGTGCTCAATCCACTGAGCCACACCAGCCAAGGCAATTGATTTTCTTCTTAAAGAAAAACCTTTAGTTTTCTCTTGTCTGGAAAGCTCTTTATCCATCCTTTGATTCTAAATGATAGCTTTGCTGGGTAGAGCAATCTTGGTTCTAGGTCCTTATTTTTTAACATTTTGAATATTTCTTGCCAATCCCTTCTAGCCTGCAAAGTTTCTTTTGAGAAATCAGCTGACAGTCTCTTGGGAGCTCCCTTGTAGGTAACTGTTTTTCTCTTGCTGCTTTTAAGATTCTGTCTTTAACCTTTGGCATTTTAGTTATGATGTGTCTTGGTGGGCCTCTTTGGGTTCATTTTGTTTGGAACTCTCTCTGCTTCCTGGGCTTTTATGTCTATTTCCTTCACTAAGTTAGGGAAGTTTTCTGTTATTTTTTCAAATAGGTTTCCAGTTTCTTGCCCTATTTCTTCTTCTGGCACTCCCATGATGTGAATGTTGGTACACTTGAAATTGTCCCAAAGACTCCTAACACTATCCTCATTTGGGGGATTCTTCTTTCTTCTTGCTGTACTGATTATTTTTTTGCTTCCTTATATTCCAAGTCGCTGATTTGATTCTTGGCTTCACCCATGCTATTGTCCATTCCCTGTAAATTGTTCTTTATTTTCAATTAGTGTATCCTTTGTTTCTGACTGGATTTTTTTATGCTATTGAGGTCTTCACTAAGTTCCTTGAGCATCCTTATAACCAGTGTTTTGAACTCTGCGTGTAGTAGATTGCTTGTCTCCATTTAGTTCTTTTTCTGGAGTTTTATTCTGTTCTTTCATTTGGGCCATGTTTCATTGTCTCCTCATTTTGGCAGCCTCCCTGTGTTTGTTTCTGTGTATTAGGTAGAGCTGCTACATCTGGAATCCTCTGACATATTAATACACATTGTAGATACTCAACCAATATTTGTTTGGATATGATTAGATTACTTTTTCACCTACAATCCTTTTGCGGCATTCCATTCCAGTTCTCCTGTTCTATTTGCAGTCTCCTTTTAATCTCTCAATCCCTTTAATAATGATGTTCACTGGAGTTTTGTCTGAGAGCCTTCTGATGCCACTCTGCCTGCTCCCTGGGGTTTTACCTGCCCCATAGGGTTTGGCTGTAGACCTTTCTTCCCTACCCGAGAATGATTTGTTAAATGCCTAGCACAACTCAGGCACTTTGCTATTTTATGATGAACAACACAAACTGTTTCTGCCTCCTATGGAACTTATACACAGATGATGAAAGACAGAATCACAAGTAACTGAGAAAAGGATATAAGATGTTACATGTGCTGTGAAGGAGGTAAACAGAATAGTTGGGGTGACTTACTTTAGATAGGGAATTTAGGTGCAGTGTCTCCCAGGAGACCCAAACCCAAATGACAAGAATGAATCATGGTAAGGGGAAAGAAGAGAGAGATATTCTTGGTGGAGGAAATAACAGAACAAATATCCAAGGTGGAAAGAGTTTGGTGGTGCTCAAGGAGATGAAAGACCTGAGGGGGTGGGGGAGGAAGAGGCAGGGATCATCCTGGAGGTCAGAGAGGGACTAGATCATATAGGGCCTTGTAGGTCATGGTAAGAGTTTGGATTTTAAGAATAATGAGCCACAGCCACATAACGAGAAATATGTTTTAAGAAAATAATTTTTACTATTCTGTGAAGAATGGATAAGGGAACCCTAGAGTGGAATTGGTGTGATGGGGTGAAAGACCTGAAGTTTTTACCATATTAAATAGAGGACAATGACGGTGTTGACTGTGATGAGGACTGTGGGAATGGAGAAGAGTGGATATATCAGAGATTTGGAAATAGAATTGAGAAGATTGAATCACAACATGCCCTACAGCTTCCAAATATGGTTGTCAATGTCCAAACAAATAGATGAGATTATTATTATAAGCCTACTTTATGCTGGACTGTGTAGGCATACTGACATAAAGTTCTATAACTTCACATGACCATTTTCATTATCAACATATTTGTGAGGAATAGACCAGAAGTGTAAAAGAAATAAAGTTAGTCAAAGTATGCTTGGAGAAAGGCACTGTTTCTCAGGATTTTAGGAATAGAGAGAAGTGAGAATGCCTAAAAATTGTATATTTAAGTTTTCACAGAATAATCAAACTTCTGATAGATGACTATAATAAGAAAAGCTAAATTTTATTGTGCTCTTACTGTGTTCCAAACTGTACTAAACACATATTTGAGTTTTGTCTTGAACTTGTTAGAAAAATCAGACTCTGAGATATAGATTGGTTAAAAAAAAATCAACACATAGTGGGCAATATCACTTGAGATATGTGCATAATAAAACATCTACAAAGTGGCGTATTTTTCAGGTATTAAAAATATCCTCAAACATGGAGAAAATGCTTAGTACTTGGTAATGGTAAGTAAAAAAAATATAAAAATTATATAATTTACTTACAACCATGTAAAAATACAAGCTAAAAATAGAAAGAGATCAAAATGTTAACAGTATTATAACTGACATTTAAGTGTGTGATGAAAACACTCATTTGTGGGTGTCACTGGGTGATGAACAATTTTTTTCTTCACAAATTTCTGTATTTTTCATTTCTTTCTTAATGTCTACTCTTGGAATTGGGGGAGATGTCAAATGAAGGCTTAAAGGAATTTAATCCTAAATATTATTTTTAAAATTTTCAGAATTTCAGGGAATATTTTCAGAAAATGAGTGTCTGGACTGATTACATAGAAGGAATTGAAAACATTTAATTGTATGATGATTATTCAGAAGTAGAAGAAGTGGAGTTTGTGTGGTATTTAGGAGCTGGGAGTTAGAATTTGTCCAGGAAGAGGTTGTTCTGTGTAGCCTTGTTGTGATCCACAGTCGGGATGGAGACAGCGGGTTTTCCTAACCTGACTCCAGCTGTCAAAACATCACAACCATTCTTGTTCTGAGCCCATCATGTTTCCAGAGAATTAATTCCATTATAATTTGCTTGTAATCTAGAATTATTTGCTATGTGGAGATATAGTGCCCAACCAGTGAGAAGCTCCCTGAGAACCTGAAATAAAAGGAAATATGATTTCCTTCAGGGAATTAAGCCAGAAACTGCCACGGTGAAGGTGTTTATATACCATGTCTGTGGCTATAAACTAAAAGATTGCCTATAAATGTATGATTAACATTTAGAAACATCTAAACCTGCAGTCAAGGTGACTTGTGTATAATCTGAGGGAAGTCTTACTGGGATGAGATTGTAAACTGAAACTGAATCCATTTTATTGTGTCTATCCGGAGGAAGATTGTGAGAACAGAAGGAAGTTGATGACGGGGTACATAGAAAAGTCTTAAGATGTGAAGCTTATCAGTGTTTATCCAGCACTGTCTAGGGAAGAGGCATGGAATCTGTATACTGTGATCATGCAGTTGTAGAGATATCTTATTATAGATACATAATCTTATATGTATTAATAACTAACATTTATTGAATGCTTACTATGTATATTGAGCACTCTATTAATCCTCTTATAAGTCTACCCAGATTGATATTTTCCCCTTATAAAAATCAGTACGTGGTACATGGAACCTCAGAAAGTTTAAGATCACACAAATGTTATATGATACAGCTGATATTCAAATCCCAGTGGCTTGACTGAAGGAGTCCTTGATCCTTCCATTTGGCTAAGCTGCTTTCCTTTCCTTGAAATATTCCTTAAGGTTAGTTACAGTATTGACTTTCTTAAGCTCTGGTTCTTTGCTCAAAAAACTTTTCACGTTATTTTGGATTCCCACATATTCTAATCCTGAAAATGAACCACTTCATTACAAATGTACTTGTATTCTGGCTGATGTCATCCTTCTATGAGTTTAGTAAAAGTGAGTCATAAGAAAAAATATAATAAAGATTACATATTTAAAAAAGTGAATCACAAAATATGACTTTGTAATATATTACTGAAAATCCATCCTCCCCTCTTGGTCTTTTGAGTATTTCAAGCGAAACTGCTCTCTGGGCCAGTTCTACGCCAAGTGCAGTCTGTGACCTGGTGCCAACCTACGAACTATTTGTTGCTGAACTGAGAATAGATAAGTATAGAAATTGAGAGCAAGCATTTAAAAACGTTTATAGCAATTTGTTAGGATGACTTTCTGTCTGTTGAATTTAATTTTAAAAATTAGGCTTGTATTTGTTTAAAAACTTGTTTTCAAGTAATTTTTCTTAAGAAACACTGCTGTAAAGAATGCAAACTATAGAGAGTGGTTATATTATGAAAGCATTACCATTAGCTTTTCATAAATGAGACCATTTCATGCTCTTTTAAATATTATTTATTCCTAGCCCATGCATCCAGGTTGCTGTCATCAGGAGGAAAGAAACTGTTTATACTATTTCTCAGCTTCCTTTAATAAGCTTTAAATAAGAACTATGATTGTGGTTTTACAAATATATGACATGTTTTGTTGATGTATTGGTGATCCTGTCAGGACAATTTAGAGCTACTGCTGCACACTTCTATAAAGTTGAAAAGGAAACTGAAAATGTTATTTACATCAGATGACAGCAAGGAAAAGTATGTCTACAACCAACCTATAGACCAACGGATTTTATAGTCGTTGGGAAATTCATTTTTGAACTCAAAGTACTTCTTACTGCTGTTTAAGCCATTTTCCTTTTATTTAGTGCTGATTGTATGAATTCTGATTTACAAGTAATAATGGAAATAGAACTCTGTTGAATAGCTTTATATACTATCACTTCCCAAAATAACTCCATGTAAGTCCCTGCTGTTTACAAGCATCATCACGATTCTTGTAGTTAATTTGGAATGGCTTTCAAAACTTATGTTACAAAGGAGTATTTATAGTTACAAGATATTTTTCTTCATTAGCACATTGTTCGTAATTATGAACTGATTTTAATGACATTGTACTAGTTAATTCTCCACTAATGAACATCATGAACACCAATGACTCATTTCTCCGATGTTCTTTACACTGAGAGGGAACCAAGTGAGCAAAATTATCTATCTTCCACACTGCCTTGGCTATGTCCTGTCCAAAGCTAATTAACCTACTATATTTATTTAGAACTTACTATGTGCAGGCTTCATGATAAACATTTAATGAGCGTTACCTGACAACCTAGTTAACAGAAGAGAAAACTCATTCCTTATCTTTATTGCCTTTTTGAAACTTTCTTGTTTTGCCTCCCTCTCTGGGGGCCCCTGAGATGGCTTGTCTGCCTTTGTCATCCTGCCCTACAGGTGTTGGTTTTTCTAAGGATATTTCAGAGTCATTTAGAGAACTTCTTTGGTTTTAACTTCCAAACTTTCAATGATGACTCTAAAATATGCTTCTCCCCTGAGTTCTAGATGTATAGCTCCATGGGAAAAACTCTTAGCACCTCACACTCAACGTGGCTAAAACTAATAGTTTCCTCCCTTCCCCTGGAGACCTGTTCAACTTACCGTTGTCAGGACACAGTTCGGCGCCTTTGCCTCTGGCAATCATGCTAGACCCCTCCCTCTTCTTTACCTCTGTCTGATTGCCCCTAATTTCTGTTGAGTCTATCTACCGAATATCTCAGAAATTGTCCACCTCCTTCCCCTTTTTACTGTCAGAGTCTTCCTTACTTCATTTGTTCCTTGCCTCCTTCCCTCACTTATTCCCCCTCTTCTTTTCTTCCTTAAACAACATTTACCAAGTTGTACGGAAATAGATTGATTCAATGACTCCTAGTTTTTCCTCCAACTAACACCTAGTATTTTTAAAAATTTAGTGTCTTTAAAAAAATGCAAATCTGATCTTGTCATTCATCTACTAAAATTCCTCCATGGCCCACCATTAACTTTTAGAACAAGTCTAAACTTTTTAGCAAGACATTGAAGGCCCTCCAAATTATGCCTTTGCCTTACCAGCCCACTGTTAACTCTTCTAGCCTTTGAAACCAATTGTGATTTCCAAAATATATGCCATGCTTTTCAGATATCCATGGTCTATAGTTCCTTTTATCTGGAAAATTCTCTTTCTACTTTCCCTAAAGCCCTAAAATTAATTCTTTTATGAGTTTTCCTTGACCTCCCCTACAACATAAGCACCTCATTACCTGTGCTTCCATGGTACCACCTCTTACATACCTATACTGCAGCATTCTCTGCATATGGATAATCGTTTTTGTAAACTCCACTTATCTCCCTCATACCCTATGAAGATTTCCAAGGCAGAGGTCATGTCCTTTCTATTTCCCTGTGCCTAACATGGTACTTGCGCATAGTAGGTATTTAATGATCAATGAGTGTATTTTGTGCTGTTATTGTTTCACGCTTGAATTAAGGATGTTTGGAGGACAGTGGTGGTGTTGGGTAGGCACAGAAACCTTAGATATAAAATCTAGAAGCAGACAATGAGATTAGAAGGTGAAATCAAGAAAGTGGTGATGATAACAGGCTGGCTTATCTTGGATAGTATCACCCAAGAAGACAGATTGTTCGTTTATTTACTTATTTATGCTGTGCTTGAAAATTTCTCCTAAAAGACTTTTAATAATTCATGTTTACATTATTGTATTAGACTAATCTTACTTTTTTTTTCTTGAAATGAACAACAAGACAAAAGAATGGACAAATAGTATCAGTGACTCAGGAATAAATTATTGATCTAGTACAGATTCACCCAAAGTGATAGTGACATGCTGATCTCTTTGGCAGAGCGTTTCACAGAGAATTCTAGACTTAACTTCCCTCTGCTATCATCCTCTCATTTGTATACTGTAAGGCAGATAGAGACCATGCCCTGAGAAAATATATAACACAGCAAACCTAAAGTAAATTTACTTTAATATTTTAAAATTGTTATATGTTAGTGTAAGTAGACTTAGATTTGCAAAATTGTAAGCTTAAAGACTGGACTTTTTTAAAATTTAAGAAAAATATTTCTTTGTCTTTATTTTGTTGGTTGTACCAAAGAAATGCTAATTAATATTAAAGTCTGAGGAGCATGACAAGTGATCTGTTAACTGGTGGGTAATCTTTAATGCACTGAAATTGCTGACTGATCAGTGATAGTCATTTAAGAACAGATTTTACAATATTTGTAATAAGTTTTCTTCAATTATATCCTTTTTGAGATGAGAAGATCCTGGCACGTGGCTATTGTAAAATATAGGGCTTAATTCAGGATGGCAACTATCTGTGGTAGGTGCATCCTAGTTAGTCTCCTGAAATCTTGCACAAAGGTTTTGATATTCTGGAAATCATTAAAAATGGCCCTGAAAAGTGTTAAAATTAAACAGGCTCAAAATGGAGTCACTCATGCTAAGATTCACCAAGACTTAATACCTAACCTGATTGTAGTTACAGCCTCTCCCAGGAGTGGAATTTTAAACCAACCAGTCTGGAATTTCCTGGGCAGCTCCAGTGAGGTAAGGCCTGATAAGATTCCCTGGTCTTCCTCTAATCTCTCCTGAAATCATTCACTCTTTTAACTTCCTTGTCTCACCCTTTTTCCGCCTGTAAAAACTTTCCATTTCGTACAACTCTATGGAGCACTTCCTATTTACTAGACGAAATGCTGACTGATCCATGAATTGTTCAATAAAGCCTATTAGATCTTCAGATTTTCTTGGTTGAATTTTTGTTCTTTAACTGTTTTGTGTTTTAGCTGTTTTTTATTCTTGGAACCCTATCTTCTACACAGTAATCTTTCATTTTTAAGGGGCTTTTATCTTTTCAAAGCACTTTAATTACATGGCCCAATATTGGTGCCCGTCATGGTCATTGTAAAAGGAAATTGTGAACTGTTTATGCCTTCGTGCCTTTTGGACAAGCTGAGATTCAGAAGCTGTTAGAATGATGAAAGGTAAGGGGTTAGAAGCTGGAGTTTTCCCAAATGCAAGAAGATTAAAGGATTTTAGAGCCATGTAAAGATAAAACTGGAAGGGCCTGGAAGATCATCCAAGATCAGGAAACAACTCTAATCGAGAGTAAGTGACTCATTGAAGTGCTCACAGAAAGTGGCAAAGTCATCTCAGAGAGAAGGGAGGATCCTCCTAACATTCCATGTAATTTACATCCCAAATGATTTCCTTTATATAATCTGGTTGTGTCTCTTACCAACTCTACCAAGGCTTTGGGAGAACTGGCTATTCCGTCATACTTAAGGAGAGGGTAAAGCACATTTAGTGAATGAGCCAGCCAGAAGTGGAAAGTGCTCCTAGACTCATTATTCTTTTCATAAAATCAGGATCACGGGTCCATTAAATAAATGTTTAAATCTTCCCTGTAGAGGCATCTGGGATGATTCTGATTCATCAGGTGCGGGGGTGAGGATCTGTGACTCTAAAGTTCCCAGGTGCTGCTGTTCTAAGGTAGCTCATCATTGCTACTCAGAGTGAAAGCATGCCTTTGGCTATATAAAGTAGGTGTCACTCAGGGAGACAAAATCATCCATTTCTAGTGCAGTGAGTACATGGATTTCTCTGTGGTTTTAAGAGTTATGACTGCAGCAGCAGTTATAGCAGCAGTAGTAATATTTCTGGTAACCCAGGCCCCATGCCACTTAAACCAAGCTATATCCAAGGAGACAGGAGAGACAGGGACACTCTCTGGCTGGCAGTAATTGCAAGGGTTTTTATCTACTATAGGTTTAGATTTACTGTAATAAATGCAACAAAAAAACCAAATTCATAAATGCTCTGATTCCAGGGAACTCTTCCAAGGTCCTTGTCTTTACTTTGAAAATCTGACTCAGTCCTCTAATGATGGAGATGGTTGCCATGGTGAGTCATACCTGTACCTTTATCTAACTCAGGGCAGCCTGTAAGGTTTTATTAGAGCCCATTTTTCTATGCTGAGCTAACTATGTTCTCCTTTGAAGAAGGAAAGTTCAATTAGCACTTTTAAGTTCAATTATGATTTTTATTCTTCTGTTACTAGAAATAAACAGCAATTGTTCTGGATGTGGAAAAATGAAAAGAAATGGGGGTATGAATTTCCCATGAAAACATGGAATTGCTGCTTTGCTTGGCTCTGTTTTGATATCAACCACATGTTAACATCTTAGCAGAATCCATACCATGTGTTTCAGAACAGCCCATACTATCTCTAAAAAAAATCTTTTCCTTGTGTAATTCTGAAAAATTTTCCATGTATTTGCCATGCACTGACACTGATCTAAGATGTGGGTATACAACTGTGAAAAAGAAGTTGTCCTCAAAAGTGACCCATATATAAACAGTTACAATCTTGTGCAATAAAATGTGAAATAGATGTTTTTCTGTTGGGTGTGGTGGTAGCTGTACAGGAATGAAGCCTAATTCTGACTGGGGGCTTGGAATGTGGGAGTGGAAGTGAAGTCAAGGCAAAGGAGAAGCTCCAGTCTAGACGAAAGGGTATAAGTTTCTGGTCCCAAATTTGGGGCAGGTACTCCCAAGTACTATGGTAATTGGATGAAAAGAATGTGAATGCTTTTCATATGCATTGAATTTTTTCCAGAGGGATCAGAAGCTCGATAAGAGTAAAGTTCTATTGTAATGAAATGTACTTGAAAAAACGGCAAGACTGAACTGTAACTAAATATACTTTGAGAAGAATTGTGAAGTCTTTATTGACTCCGCTGAGGAGTCTACCAGATGTTAATCTGAATATCTGTGCTTGCAGTATTCTGCTTTTTTAAATAAAATTTAAATCACTAAAAAGAACAGATAGTCTGTCTATGGAAATTTTTAGATTGGTAACTGAAAATTTTCAGCTGTGCTTATAAGTTTCTTAAAATAAGGTCAACTGATATGACATCACTAACTATGATGCTCTACTGTTCTTTTATTTTCTGTTTTAAACAATTATAACTATTAGCTTTTAAATAACCTGAGTCAAATAAGTTCATTGTTCTTAGTTTCAATTGTATTTCCAAACTGGGCAGCTGTTTGGTTTAGTTGTTTACACCACAATTTCCTCTTCCTGTTCCCTCACCTACAATCCCCGTGTGAATTTTAAATCTTTCGTTACTTTCTTCCTCTTATACACAAAGACACCAGAGTTCCAATTCCCCTGAACCAATGAGAGGCGACCGATTCTCCACCAGTAAACTATACATTCCTTATCTGTGACCCTGTGGTTGGGGCATCAACATCTAACAAGCGCTATTGGCCAGAGAAGATCGACAAATCTAGTTAACGCTGTGGCACTAAAATAGCCATACTGCCTGACAAGATTCTAAGCCGGCTCTCTTTAACCTGTTTTAGCCAACAGGAGCTCTATTTTTAGGTCAGTCATGTAATTGGGTATTTATAAAGAGGATGTTGACCTTTGGCTTTCATTAAGAAGCCTGGAGACCAAAACTATCTGTGAAACTATTAAATTACCACAGTAGATTCTACTCAAAGTAGAGTAATCAAAAGAGCCTTGGAAGTAGAGCTTTGATATCATCCAAAAGTAACATTCACTAAATCATTTCACACAATTACTGGGGACTTATTTGATTAGGCAACATATGTAGTTTATGGAATAGTATACTTTGAGAAAAAGTGGTTTGAATGCAATCAATTTATTCAGATAATCCTTTGCCCAAGTACTTTGAACTTGTTCGGGGACTGATGCAGTCCCCCCATCCCGTGGGTCTGTGTGTTGTGGATGTTTATGCTATGGCTGCAATGAACAAATTCACATGGACTAAAGAAATCTGGTGGAGAAAAGGGATAGCGTGGCTGATCTCTAAATGATAAAGAGAGAGAGCCGGCCTGGCCACTCCCTAAGTAACAGAGAAGGCCCCGACCCCTCCTCGCCTGGATAGGCTTTTATTGACATTCTAGGTACATTATATCAAAGATGGCCCTCATTTACTATGCATCGGTTCGCTTTAGGTGGTTACCTTTTATAGAAAACAAAGGAAAGAATGTTGCTAATCACTTCAAAGAAAGGACGTTTGCAAAGATAAAGGGGAGAAGCGGCTGAGCTGTTTACACCCATACTTGGGAGGTTTAGCGCAGATCACAGTAAACCTCTGCTGTCTCAATCCCAGGTGAGCAAGTTTTTTAGCAAGAGCAAATTTCAAAGTGGCCTGATTCCCCACGGGAGACCGATCCGTGGATGTGTCCTGCATGCCGAACACGCATCTGTCTATTTTCAGAACTGAGCTGAGCTACATAAGACATTTTCACACGGATAGGTTCCCTATAGGGGACTAGTTAAATACAATCTGGTACATTTATATGAAAAATTCTATGCAAATATTTCCCAAGAATATTCATTGAAAGAGGTCATGGTCATAAAGTAATGTTAAGGATAATGAACTTTATATGACATAATCTTAGTTTTGAAACAAAATGTTTGTATGTACATAGAAAAAAACCTGGAAAGAAATATATCAAAATGCACATAGTGGCTATTTCAGAAGTAGTAGAGGTTATCGCCATTTTAATTTCTATTTTATACTTTTTTTTCATCTTTGAAATTACCCACAGTGGTTTGTAATACTTTCATAGATCAGAAAAACCTTATCGACATTTTTTTTAAAAGGCTCAGGTAATTAGGATAAATATATACATTTAGATTCCCAAAGCAAAAATAATTTCAGTTTAATAAAAAAAAATAGTTCCCCTTTCAATGACCAGATTCACTGACTTTTTTAAATTATAAGAAATACTGATTTTTAAACTTTCCAGTGCCCAGATACTATATAAGTTACATAGCATAACTCTTGCTGGATCTGATTTCAAACTTTGGTAATTTATTGATAATTCAAATATACCAATTTTGTGACCAAATCGCCCTCAATTGTCTAGGTTAGGTCTGATGTCAAATATTTGTCTTCCTGACTGACCTGATATTTGGGCTGTAAACTATGATTGCATGTATAGTCTGGAGATGAAGGCTCCAGATAGATTACTTCTTAACAAATTGAAACTTTTTAATGAAAAAAGAAATCATGCACACAGTTCTAAAAATCAAACATTACAGATACGTTTAAAAACAACCCACCTCCATCGGCACCCCAGGTCTCACTCCTTGGACAGAACCACTGTTAAGTTTCTAAAACCCAAGGAGCTTGACTACGGGGCCTTTTAACGCACAGTTTGATAGGAACGATGTGCTTACCCTCTCTCTAGCTGTGTTCTTTTGGGATAAGTTCAACTCTCTTGAAGAAGAAAGTTCCAACTGAATCATCCAAGCTTCTCTCAACTTCTTTTATACTCTTGAGGGGGTGGGCAAATCTTTTTTTCAGGTTGATTAGATAATCTCTTTTTTTTTCACACCTCTGCTAATAGCAATCCAAGAATGCTCCCACAATGCTCTTGGTTTTGAGCCTATTATGCAGATGCAAAAGCAATCACTATGGGTTCTGTGTGTGGTTCTTGTTTCCCAAAGTAAATTTTTTTTAAGCTTTCAAATCTTATCAACACTTCGTCCCTATTGAACATATTTAAATCAGGAGTGTGTTTATATTAATTCAATAAACCTTTACTGAATTTCTACCATGTACCATGGGCTATGCTGGGTTTCAGCAATATAAGGCAGAACAAGACAGGGTCTCAGGCTCTCTGTAGCTCACAGGCTGTGATGGACACTAACAAGGTCACTGAGAGTCCATCTGTGGAAAGGCAGCACAAGGATGTATTAAGACTGCTAATGCCTGTGCTGCACTTTTCTAAGCCCTGTAATTCATTTACTTCTTTAGCTCATTTCAGCCTCCAACAATCCTATGAGGTAGGTCTTAGGATTTTCTTCCCTTTACAACTGAGGGAACTGAGGCATAGAAAAATGATGTCATATAGAAAAGTAAGTTGAAGAGCTAGATTCAAAGCCTTGTTGTCTGGCTCCAGATTCCAAATCTGGAAAAATGAAGAAAATGAGACTTTAAAGTACTCTCAAATTCTGCTGTTCAGTAAATACTTGTTGGAAAAATGAATAACGGCAACACAAAAAGTGCCACGAGGGGAAATGGTAGGTGTCAAGGGAAATCAAGAGGGGAATCTAACTGAGACTGAGGATTCGAAGAGGTCTTTCAGGAGGAGGTTATGACTTTAGGTTTGAGCTGAGGAAGGGAAGTGGGTCTAAGAAAATGGGGGACGTGTACAGGACAGAAATAGGGAAAGCTTGGTGGGATAGAACAAGCCTCTGATGGTGAAAGAATTTGTATCCCACGCTAAAAAATATTATAAACATCCCGAGAGAACCAGGAAAACCTTAAGTCAAATTTGGGAAGTTTAAAATTTGGGAGGAATAAGAAAGGAGGGTGGGAAATAACTTTGGAGCAATTTGTAGCCTAAAGAAATCTGGCTCTTTGTGTCAGAACATTGTCAGATCTTTACCCTCACTAACTAGACTGCAGACTTCTGAAGGGTGCTCTCCAACTGTGATTCACCTTAGCATCTGAGTAGGGCAAAGGCAATGCAATGCCTGTGAGAGTGTTCAAACCAAATTTTTTGACAGAAAATAAATTAAAATCAACCATTACCATTTTTAATTCAAAACAAAAAAAAACCCTTATTTCTGGAAATATCTCTCATTAATCACTCTTTATTTCAATCCATAATGCTTACAAGTCTTACATTAGATATGCAGATCCTGTGAGAGCAGGGAAAATAGGGTTATATGGGATTACTTCCTAGTCCAGGAATCTTATTATCTTCATATGTCATTCTTTATTCAAGAATGCTTCTCAAAGACAAAAAACTCTAAATAAATATTGAACTGTAGTTAGAAGGCTTGATTATCTCAGAAGTATGAGTTAGAACTCTGAAACTACTTTCTGTGTATTCTTAAATTAAGCAAATAAGTAAATATATTTTGTATAATGGAATTGTGTTTCTTACTGTCAGAAAAGGGGATTTACAAATATAAAGTATGGGAAAGATGAGATATTGGGTTGGATTTGAAATTATTAATTTAAAAGATCTTCCTTCTGGTTAAATGCAAAGTAGGACATGTAGAAGAAATAGAATTAGAAAATCACCATTTGGAAACTATCATAGTAAAAATTCAGGAAAGAATCATCAATGGATGCTAAAGCCAGTAAAGGAATGTGTGATATATAATAGGATATTTATATAATCCTAAAGAATCCCCTCAGAGACACTTAATAATATCAAAGGAAAAAGTAATTGCTTTAGAGAAGGGAAACCAACTTTACAAAATGAGCAAAGTTAATATTATCAGTAATGGGAGAGACTGACATCAAGCGCCTCCCAATAGGATACACAGAGAAGAAAAAACATTACTTGAGGGATATTTCTGCCAAATACACACAACCCAAATGTAATCAAGAGAAAACATCAGACGGCACAAACTAAGCTACAGCCTAAAAACAATTGCTTGTACTTATTAGAAATGTCAAGGTCATGAAAGATTAGGAATGACTGAGCTACTGCCAACATTAAAGCAAACATGACAGAACATGACAACTGCATATGACCTATGACTCAAGATTATCTTTTGTTATAAACAACATTATTGAGACTATTGGAAAAATATGAATGTTTGGGGATTAACTAGTATATTGTATAAGTGCTAATTTCCTGATTTTGATCATTGTACTGCAGTTGGGCAAGAGAATGGTCACATTCCTGTTTTTAGGACTCTGGGGTTTTAGAACCCTAAGGGGTTAAAGTTTACTCTCAGGCAGTTTAGAGAATAAAATAATATGTATATATTGGAATAGAAACCTCATTTTATGTCTAATTTTTTTTTAAAACCGGGACTAGATTTTTAGGTCTCTCTATGTTTCTCTTTGTATATTTAGTTTGCTGTTTCTTCTGATTGCTGAATTGTAGCTAGTTCAAGGAATAATTGCTTCTACCACATTTTGCTTATTCCCCAATGAGGGACACCAGATTGCCTCCGACTTCCATCATAATCTTCAAACACTTCTACTTTTGTATACGTGAAATCTCTTAGCAGTGGACAGTCAGGAGCTAAATGGCAGGGAGCACAGTGCATACCTGTATTTATTTGAAACAAGGAAGTCTAGATTGTTTTCTAGAAGGCTACACCAATGTGCTCCTGCCCCAATAGGCACAGACATTCCGCCTCTCTCTGCACCTCAAACCCTCTAATAGTTGGCATTACCCAGCTTCTTAATTTTGCCCATCAAGTGGATATACAGTGGTATTTCATGTTTTTTTTTAAAACTTGTATTCCCCTGATTATTAATGTTTGAAAATGTCTTTATGACATTTTGAGTTTCTTTTGAAATGCCATTTCATATTCTTTGCCTTTTTTCATTTTTGAAATTTCTTGTTTCTTGTTGATTTGCAGTAGTTCTTGGCAAATCATAATGAATAACAATGGCCCTGACCTGTGTGGCTCAGTTGTTTGGGTGTCAGTCGTCCCACAGAGTGAAAGGTCGTCAGTTCAATTTCTGCTCAGGGCACATGCCTAAGTTTTGGGTTCAGTCCCTGTCTGGGGTGCATGCAACCAATTGATATTTCTCCTCCCTCTCTTTTTCCCTCTCTTCACTTCTATCTCTAATAGAAAGAAAGAAAGAAAGAAAGAAAGAAAGAAAGAAAGAAAGAAAGAAAGAAAGAAAGAAAGAAAGAAAGAAAGAAAAAATAAAATAATATAATGATGAAACACGAAGACAATGATTACCCCCAGGGTGAAATTGGAAGAGGAATGGGATCCAGAAAAGATATATAGAAGATTTCAAATTATTGTAATGTTTACTTTCTTAGGATAGATGGTGGATCAAGTACATTTATTGATTACTCTTCATCTCTTTGTAAATCCTTGTACATGCTAGAATATACTTAGTGATTACTAAATTAGTGCTTCTCATAGTGTGGTCTCCAGCGCAGTAGCACCTTGCATCACCAGAGAATTTGTTTAGAAATGCAAAATCAGACAGCAAGCCAGACCTCCAGACTCAGAAACTCTGGGGGTAGGGCCAACAATTTGTGTTCTAAGAGGTCTACTATTGTTGTAGGGAAAAACTAAAGCACATTTTGATGCCTTCTTAAAAATAACTTACTTATACTCTTAAGACCCCCAACTATTTATTTTTTCCAACTTTTTTTTTTGCATGCTATTTCTCAGTATCTTGGTATTTTATATATTGGGACCAAATTTCAAAATCTTTTAAATTATTTATACAATGCTCCAGCTTAAATGCTGGGACATATATCTTCATCACTGTTTTTCATTCAAAGTAGAATTTCTAATTTCTTTTAATTACAATATCCAATATTCACTCTTTATAATTCAATCAATAAATTCTTCAGTCTCAGTTTTAATACATTATATTTTATAAAGAATGAAAATCCCTCTGAGGTGGGAGATAGTCAGGAAGGAGGAAACTCTGGAGGTGCCCCAGTGCTAAGGTAAAGGACATTGATACGGGACAGAGACCCTATTCTAAGACCGGTTGTTCCTGCTTTCTGGAAAAGCGCTGAATCATAGTGAATCATGAATGCACCTGTGCAGAGCATGCTACAGGACACCTGCTTCATTATAATAGCATTATAATAAATTAATATTGTGTGACCCCCCCAATCCCTGTGGCCAGTCAAGGAAAATCATGGGAGACCGCTTGTGCAGTAGCTTCAGAGTAATATAACTACTTGTACATGCCCAATAACCCTGCCCCAAAAACTAGCCAGGAATATCCATCCTATTAATATCCCTCTAGCCCCTGAGGTCAATCTCTGTTTGGAGTTGGCCCGAGCCCCTGTGCTGCGGAATGTACTATCACTTAATAAATCTGCGGTCTCTCTTTCTGCTATAAACTCTGTGTGTTCGGTTCAGTTCTTGGTCTGTGACCACAAAGAACCTGGTTACCTGTGCCCACCTGTGACACCTCTAACAAAGTTTGCTAAACTTGCAGTACAATTTCTTGAAATCTCAGTGCTAGAGAAACTAGTGGAACAGTCCTGGGTTTCTGTTTCTCTCTCCTGATGCCAGTTCCGAACCAGAAACCTGGGAAACACCAAATACCATCTCTTGAACAGCCAGTCATTTCCCTCCTGGTAAACACCGTAGCTCATGTTCCAAAGAACTTTCAGTGACGAAGATTGGGCACAATCTGAGATAAGCGCTTGGAAATTTTCCTGTATAATTAATGTCAGCAAATTTTGAAAACCTTCCCCACTATTTTGCAAACTAATTTCAGAGATAATTTATCTTTATATCTGCCTCATCTTCTTTGGGTTGTACAAGGTTAACTTCAAGGTAAACTCTGATTAAATGCCGGTGAGAGTCTTGGCTAGTGTGGCTCAGTGGATTGAGTGTCAGCCTGTGAACCAAATGGTCGCTGGTTTGATTCTCAGTCAGGGCACATGTCTGTGCAAGAGGCAACCACACACTGATGTTTTTCTCTCTCTTTCTCTCTCCTTCCCCTTCTCTAAAAAGAAATAAGTAAAATCTTTAAAAAAATGCAGATAAGATTTGTCTGTGACACCATATATGCTTTTTGTTATTTTAAACCTCTGTCTGGGCCTGCCTGTATGCCTATGGTAGGACTCTCCTGCCCTCCCCTCATTAGGGCTGGTCTTTTCTCCAGATTCTTGGCTGTTAAGGTTTGCTCCCTGTGCCCCATGGTCCGTCCACACCAAAATGAATCTCACTATTCCTCAGGGTTTGATTTACTGACCAAGATGTTAATGGATTTAAATAAATCAGTCTTGACTGATTGTATTCAGCATGTGGTTTTCACACTTCTTTTAAGAAAGTCTTTCTTTGGAAAAGAAGTAAAACAAACTAGTTCAAGAGTAAAATCATCCTGTTGAAGGAGGCTTAATTTTGGAACACAGCCAGTTGGCTCCTTTCTCTGGGGTAAAGAGGGGATCTCTAATGCAGTGATGCACCACCTGGGGAGTGTTGAAATCTATACTGAGGTCAGGGCCCCATCCCCCAAAGATCTGATTTAATTGGTGTGGGACCAGGACTGGGCACTGCTAGTTTTAGAAGCTCTGAGGTGTTACTAATATGGTTCTCCACCTTTATCATGCATTAGAATCACCTGCAGAGCTTTGTTAAAACAGGAATAGGGCCCCACCCCAGAGTTTCACGTTCAGTAAGTCTGGGATGGGGCCTGATAATTTGCACGTCTAACAACTTCCAGGGGATGCTGATGCTGCTGGCCCAGGACCACATTTTGAGAACCATTGCGCCAGTGAAAATGTGAAAGCCACTGTGTTAGGCAACTTTTGTCCCACCCAGAAAATTCCGTCACCCTCCCTTTTAAAAATACTTTTTAAACTTTACAACAATTAAGAACACTATTCTTAATTCATTACACTTCATCATGACCAGTCCTGAAAATCTCTTCTCATTTTAGTTTTTTAAACTTTTCACCTTTGTTCTCAATCCCTACTCCCATTCCCTCCTCTCCCTCACCAAAGGCACTCCCTCTCACTCATTTGATATGTGACCTTTTACAATTATGTAGAGATACAGTCAAAAAAGGATTCCACTTGAAGTAGTACAACGAATCCCGAGAGTTACAGTCACACAGAATTTGTTCAGAAGAGAATTTTTTTTTTAAATGTATTTTATTGATTATGCTGTTACAGTTGTCCCATCTCCTCCCCAACTCCCTCCCTGCACACCCCTTCCCCCCACACTCCCCAGAAGAGAATTTTTAATCTGGAGTGCTTTGGAGAAAACTTCAGGTTACTAAAAGGCCTTATAGTAAAGGACTTACTGTTCCTACTACGACTGTTCAATACTTTATACCCCCAAACTTTACATTTATTATTATTATTTTAAAAGAAATGATTTATAAATAATATAATGAATAATAATTAAGGTTGTCTTTCCTGTAGCGATATGTATTTTCTTTAGAGTAGGAAATTTCTTTAGAACATTTATTATCCTTGAGTATCAAACACAGCTAACACACGTTACAGTGCTATAGGGGAGAAACATTGTAAATCACTTACTGAACATATTTTATTTATTTATTTATTTATTAAATCACTTACTGAATATATTTAAAGCTAGATAAAATCATGTGGATAAAACAAATGATTTGTTTCCCGTGGAGTTCATGGGTTCAGATGTTTTCTAATTCCATTGTTTTAATCTAGTCTTTTCTTATATTTTATTCTCTCAGCAAAGTTAATGAGCTATCCTTAAACCTCTGTGACTGGCTTTCAAATACCAGCAAAGCAGAGTGATAAAATGACCTGTGCCAAAAATAAACATATGCATTGATTTTTAACTAGCCATTATGTTCTGGAAGGCTTCAGCTTTCTGATCCTTTGATGTGTCTGGAGCACAGTCCTTGTGACTAACTCATCAAAGCTACTCTAAGCGTGTTTGTGATGTTGCTGGGGGTATCACCCTCATTTTTATAAATATTTCTATGTTTATTTATTTTTAAAGATTTTATTTATTTATTTTTAGAGAGGAGGGAGAGAGAAAGAGAGGGAGAGAAACATCAATGTGTGGTTGCCTCTCAAGTGCCCCCTTCTGGGAACCTGGCCTGCAACCCAGGCATGTGCCCTGACTGGGAATTGAATCAGCTACCCCTTGCTTTGCAGGCTGGCACTGAATCCACTTAGCCACACAAGCCAGCGCTATATTTATTTTTATTAATGTTCAACTTATCCCATATGAACCTTGGAGAAATTGTAATGACACCTGTAATTGACGAACATCACTAATTTTAATTATGGAATAAGTGAAATTTATTTACTATTCAATTAAGGAAGAAGATGCATGTTATTGTTGTGTTTTTAATTCTTTTAAATCCTCTAGTCACAGACTCCACATCCTATGCATCTTATTGCTTGTAGTACTTGGTGCAATGTTATATATGAATGTGTTATAAATACTGGTTGAACTGACTTAGACCCCAATTTTAGGTCCCCTGTGCCACTGTTCTAACAGTTCTTCCACTCAGGAGAGGAATCTATGAGATGCAGAAGCTCTGTAGTCAAATGTCCTCAGAAAATAATTTTCTGCCAAATTAGAGTAAACCTTGATCCAGGAGAGATTGCACGGTACCAGATGTAGTGGGAAAATATATTATTATTTTCTGTTTCCTTTCACTTACAGTGTTGTTAAACCACCTCCAACGTTTAACATTTAAAAAATATAATTGTTGTATTTACTCAGATGTATTCAGTTTGTGATAGATGGTGACTTCCACATTTAAAACGTTTGTTCAAGAATTTGCTGTATTTTGTTTGTGTGGTTTAAGAAATTCCTATGTGTGGTTTCCCACACGTCTCTCAATGCAATTGCTTATGAGTCTATTTACATGAGCCTTGTTCCAGCTCTGCAAGGTCATTTAGAATTCTAACCCTGCCCTCCAAAGTAATGACCACTTATTTCAATTTGCTATTATCTATAAATGTAATCATCACGCGCTCTAGTCCACCAACTACACAAATGATGAAAATGTTAAATAGCCCTGTGTCCAAGAGGAAACAATGAACACTGCAGTTTGATAGGCACAATTCCTTGCACAAGGAATTTCTAACCAAACTGTTTTCCAATGAGCTATATATAAGCCTTTTTTTAATGCAACTGAAGTACATAATATGAAAGTAAGATGTTACTAATCCCAAGATATAATTATTTTATTGTTTTTTAAAAAATCTATCAAGCATTGTAAAGAAGAAAATGAATACCTATAGATTTTGATGCCCTTATCAGGTCAGCAGGGTCTGGTGGTATATTTCTATGTCTGCCTCCTTCTTCATTATGCCGTTGGATGTAGGCTCACACCAGGAATGTGATACATTGACTAATTATTTACCAATTAACCAATAAACAGATATAATTGGATCCTTATAATAAAATCAATGTGCTCTATGTTGTCCTTTCCAGACATTATTTTTTGGATAGCTTATTCCCAAATATCATGCAATCTGATAGAAACTCTAGATTGATTTAACATGTGTTTTTGTTAAATTTGTAGCAGTTGGATATTTTAACTCTTATCAGCTAGGACTGAATTTCTTTTCACTCTCCAACTTCCCCTCCATCGCTTGACCTTAGGTTGGGTGACGTGCAATGTCCTAGGGCATTTTTGAGATCCAGTTAAGGTGATGGTGAATAGAGAATATTTTTTGTTTGGTTTTAATGGCATATGCTTACTTTGTTTGCGATTACTCCTATGTACGGCTTCCAGAAATGGCCCTATCATCCAATGTGCTGTGCTGACCGAGCCATGGGAGGTACACAGTGATGAACAGGTTCTGTAGTGCCTGGTGCTGGTAGTACGTGGGTAGTGGAAGAGAGTCAGCATTTGAGAGGTGTGGATCCATAAGCTGCACTGGGGAAAATTCTTCCAAATTTTATAGCCATGTGTAAAAAAAAAGAACTTTATGATAGAGTTCTAGCTAAATTTGATAATACTCCTGAAAATTTGTGTGACTTCACTGATAACAAATTGTGATGCTAAAAGAAACTTTTTGAAATGATCAATAATAAAAAAAAATTTCAAATTGTATATGCTAGAGGAAAGATGATTACATTTCTATTTTTTAAAAATATAACATAATTGTCATACAAATAGGCAATAAAGAGTTATGGCCATAGAAATGTAGAAAAAGATTTACTAAGGCCCCGGTTGAGTGTGCCTCAGTGAATCAAGCACCGGCCTCCAAATTGAAAGGTTGCTTGTTCAGTTCCTGGTCAGGGCACATGCCTGGAGTGCAAGGCCAGGTCCCCATTTAGGGCTGTGTGAGAGGCAACCAATCAATGTTTCTCTCCCTCTCTGTTGCCCTTGCTTCCCTTCCCTCTGAAAAGAAATAAATAGAATCTTTTTTTTTTAAAGGTATACTAAGGATGTGTCAGCAAGTCAATAAAAATATTGTATTTGTTTCTGGATTTTGTGATGTCTATGGTATTTTGCATATTTTTAAAATTTATACTTTTTAACATTTTAAATAAATGTTCATTTACATAATAAGTTTGTACTTTTTTCATTGTTTTATAAAGAGAACCTCCAGATTGTATAAACCTGGTCCAGGTAATCCTAATTAATTCAAATTAATCTCCTCCTCTTGCCTGTAATTGGTTTGAGGCTGGATGGTGCTCTCTCCATTGGCTGTACACCAGAAATCCCATGGCCTCAGTTGCTGCAGGCAGGTCTGAGGTCTAGACCAAAACCGAACCAAGAGGTTGGTAGCACTGAGAGAACCTCAGAGCTGAGGGAACCACTTGAAACCTGGTTTACTTTTAGATGAGCAGTATACAAGCTCTTTAAGCATTTATAAAAATCAAGGCTTTCAAAAACAGAGCTAATCCTCATATTTTATTGACTAGTTTAAAATGAAGTAAAAAAACTAGATCAAAATGTAAACTTGTAGAAAAATAGTACCTATTTTTTCTAAAGAATTTTTCATCTTTATAGAAATCATTCTAATCCTTTTATCTTACATGCTTCATAATATTGGAGCTATAAATAGTAACAATTTGGATGTTTAAGCTGATTTCTGAAATACTGTTAATTTATTTAAAAGTTGCCTATTTAGTCAATGTGAAAATACAGAAAATGAGGAATAAGAAAAATGATTTCAGTCATCTAGAAACTTTATTATTTTGGTGTAGTTTCTTCTGGTCATTTTCTAT
>VMDR010013329.1:0-25140 GCA_007922815.1 Macrotus californicus | reverse complement strand
TAGACTGGTGCAGCCACTGTGGAAAACAGTATGGAATTTCCTCAGAAAACTAAAAATGGAATTGCCTTTTGACCCAGCAATTCCGCTGCTGGGATTATACCCTAAGAGCCCTGAAGCACCAATCCAAAAGAACCTATGCACCCCAATGTTCATAGCAGCACAATTTACAATAGCCAAGTGCTGGAAGCAACCTAAGTGCCCATCTATAAATGAATGGATCAAAAACCTATAGTACCCTAAGTGCCCATCAGTCAATGAGTGGATCAAAAAACTGTGGTACATTTACACAATGGAATTCTACACGCAGAGAGAAAGAAGGAGATCCTACCCTTTGCAACAGCATGGATGGAACTAGAGAGCATTATGCTAAGTGAAATAAGCCAGGCAGTGAGGGAGAAATACCACATGATCTCACCTTTAACTGGAACATAATCAACACAGGAAAAAAGCAAAAAAAAACCCAAACCAGAAACATTGAAATTAAGAACAATCTAATAATAGCCAGATGAGAGTGGAGAGGGGACAGACAGTAGGGGGAAGGTTTTTCAGGAACCACTATAAAGGACACATGGACATAACCAAGGGGGAGGGTGGGAGCAAGGGAGGGAGGTGGGATTGGCTGGGGTGGGGGGAAAATGCAGACAACTGTAACTGAACAACAATAAAGTAATAAAATCTTAAAAAAAATTGTGTGTCACTTTGAGTCGCCTGAAGAGATCTCTTGCCATCCTGCTTCGGCCCGCCCGGGGCATGAACTATCATCCTTTGTCCAGCGGATCCAAGCTGTGCAGCTCCCCACCGTCCGTAGGCCCTATAGCAGCCATCTGGGTTATCTGATGGACTGTCCTGGCCCTGCAGTGCTTGTGTTCAAGTAACCCCCATTTTACTCACTAATGGCCCCGAAGCACAAGAATAGTTTGTTGGCAATTCAGGTATGCCAAAGAGACGCCACAGAATGCTTCCTTTCAGTGAAAAAGTTAATACAGTAAAATAAGATGTTGTGGGAGAGACCACATTCACGTAACTTTTATTACAGTACACGGCTATAACTGTTCTATTTTTAGTTATTATTGTTAATCTCTTATTGTGCCTAATTTATAAATTAATCTTTATCATTGGTATGTACATATAGGAAAAATGGTATGTACAGTGTTCATTACTCTCTGTGGATTCAGGCATCCACTGGAGGGGGGGGGTGTCTTAGAATGTATTCCCAGTGGACACAGGGGAGCTACTGTATTTCCAAGCATCTCCCAGGTGGTACATTTGCTGCTGGTATGGGGACCATCCCAAAAGAGAGCAGCCGCGAAGCTGCAGTCCTGGGTAAAAGCGTGGAGACAAGTTTACTGAGAGGCTAGAGGACTTAAGTTAATTCTGGAGAGAGAGACCAAAGAGGCGAACCATACTGGCAACCTGAAGGGTGGGGTCAGGAATTTGCTTCCTATGAATAACAGGCAGAATTGGAGAAAGTGATTTTACGTGACAAGGATAGTTATCATAAGGGAAGGGGTAAGGGAAATATTTGGCTACCAAACTTAATGATGGATTCTTCATGTGAATGATATAAAAGGGAAATCCACTGTTTTAATTCAAAGGTACTAACTTTAAAACTTGTAGCTCATAAAATTAAGTGTATTTGGAACATGCAAAAGTAGAAATTGTCTCAAAAACATTTATGTTAATCAAGATACTTGGAATTCAAAAAAAATAGAACCCAGCATAAGGAGTCCACCTCGCTGCTGACTCCAGCTCTCTCCCTACTGTGGTCCAAGCTCGGTGACAGCCAGGGAGGCTTCACCAGCGCCTCCTGCTGCTGGGCCACCTGTTCAATGAAATGGGTGATTGGCCCTGCCTGTGAGAGAAACTCTTTCTTTAAAAAATTGATTTTATTTATTTACTTTTAGAGGAAGGGGAGGGAAGAAAGACAGGGAGAGAAACATCGATTGGTTGTCTCTTGTATGTGTCCCAACTGGGCACTGGACCCACAACCCAGGCCTGTGCCCTGACTCGAATCAAACCTGTGACCTTTTGCTTTGTGGGATGACGTCCCATCAACCAAGCCACACTGGCCAGGGCAGAAACTCTTGATCTGAATTTTTCTTGAAGGGTTTGGGTGGGAAAATTACGAAGACATCAACTTCCCATTGTCTTTCATAGGTGGACATCTTCTCCTTTAAAATTGCAAATGAAGCCATAAGACATTGTTTAAAAACACCCACACACAGGATAAGTTCCTTTCACAATTCAGTACCTTTCTTCATGAACTGCCATGCTTCCTCTTTGTCACAGGATAAAAGATGTGACATTTACTGCGCTCCTCCTGTGGTCACGGCAGCTTCCCTCAAAATCCTTTCCTGATGGAACTGTCTCTCCCTAACTTCTTGTTTTTGTCTTTTTCAATGTTAAAAAAAGAGCAAAAACAAAAAAATTACTGTTTCTTTTAATATAAATTCCTGTCAAAACCTTTTTGGTGTAGATGTGGTTACATACAATGAGTCATAATAGGCAATCTTATTCAGTCACAAATAAGTATTTGTAAAATATATAGAAGTCTCTCTGTTTATGGAGATAAGGACTGACCCTCAGGCAGGATATGCTTTTGGGGGACCACAGCATTGTAGTAAAGAACATGGGCTTTGAAGCCAGACTGCTGGAATTTGAATCTTGTCCCTGCCACAGTGGCTGTGTGATGTCAGATGTGTTATTTAATCTCTGTGGGCCTCTGTAAAATGGCCTTGTTTACAGCATCGAGGACTAACTAGTGCTTTGAACAAAGTGCTCTGAACAGTGCCTGGACCACATTAAGCATTTAGTAAATATTAGTTATTTCAATTACAAACAGTGGTGATGAGATTGTGCAACTCAGTTGTGGAGTTAAAAGGTACCATTTCAATCACAGGTTCCCATTCCTGGGTGATGGGACCTCTGGTTTTAATTCGTATTTAATTTGAAAGGTGTGTTCCTACCAAATGTGGGTGCACAATGAGAACCTCCAGTGGCCATGGTGAGGCTGGTGCAGAGCCCAGAGGCTGTAGACAGAGAGCAATAAAAAACTGCAGAGAGAGAGGGAGAGACTGTTCCCAGGGAAACGGGTTGCTACGGGCAAGCATTTGGCCAAGGGCACTGAAAAAAAAAAAAGCAATTTCCTTGAACTACATCTAATGAAAATACTCTGTACTTACACTGAACTTTATGCAAGTGGGAAGTACAACCTGAGAATGTCGGGGAATTAGAAATACGTGTTCTGAAGTCACCCTCGCTCTAGCACGGGTTGCTTTATGGCAAGAACAATATGGGCGTGCAAAGAAGGAGTTTGAGAGACCCAAGGGGAAATCTGGAGTTGAGCATGATAGATTTAACTCCTTGTTTTGAGGAAAACAATTTGGAAACTGATGTCACCATCAGATGGATAGTGCATGGGTAAAATTTCATGGCAGACAATTATGCACTGTTCTTATGTCATCCTCTGTGTTGTCACCCTCAGGTAATCCTTCTGATTTCTTCCTAAAGCTCTGAGTGGAAGAACTGTTCTAGGTGCCCTAACAAATGTTTGTAGTGGTAAAATCCACTGACGACTGGAGATGAGATTATGGTGTCCAGAGTGAGCGAAACAAGTCATGAGTCTGAGAATTGACGTTAACTGATAAAGAGGGTTGTGTTAACCAGCCCCATCTGAGTTTAGTAGGTGTCACCACTGCCCTGATCTAGCATATACCTGGGGATGCTTTGTGGCCCAGATATATGTCTGGCTGTTGCTCTCTTATGGAGTCGAGAGAAAAGGATTTCTCTGACCCACACCTGGGAGGCTGCGGTATGACAGTTTATTCAGGTCAAAGGCTGCCCCGCTGTGTCCCATCTCTGTCCATCCTGCCATGGAACAAGTCCAACCATGTCCTCAGCAAGGCCAAAACAAAGGCCACTGTCCAGAGTTTCTGCTTCATAGCAAAGCTGAGCCCTGCAGGCCCCCACGGCTGGTAGACCCACATGGCTGTGTGTGTTCCTGGGCAAGAGGGCGAGTACAGGCGGTGGGGGAAAGAGAGAGAGAGAATGAGCTTCTTTGTTCCCCTGGGGTTATAACCAGGAGCTTTTTCAAAATAAGCAACCTACACCCCAAGCTTTTGTGGGCTTCTGATGACCACTGATCCCTTTCCCAGGTTAGACTGGCAGGTTTCTGTGACCAAGCACCTCCCCCTGCACCCCACAACAGCTCAGCACCAGAGGGCTGACAGTGTTCCTGGGAGATTTCCTGTGCTCCTAGGACTACCTCCCTTCAGCGGCAGCCCCCTGGAGTATGAAGCTGTAGCTTCCCAGTGAAGCAAACAAGCTCGTGCTCCCCAGTTTACTAAGCTCAATGTCTAATTCCCTTTGCTCTCTTTCTTGCCGATAACCAGTTATCCACCTAAGGTAACAGGGGCACTATATCTCCGTCAATTGAGGACTAGGTGGAAGGTGAGGTCAGGGTCAGGAATTTAAGCAAAGGCTCCCAACAGAAGAACATGGGCCAATTTGTGCAACGTTCCAACTAAATGTGCCAATCAAGGACAGATGGAAAGGTCCCCATGTGCATGGTTGTGTCTCCACTGCCAACACTAGTTTATGATCTTCCTTTTCCTCTAGGGTTAGACTAGCTGTCAGGTAAGTGAGACACAGAAAGGAATTGGTGATGGCGGCAAAACATACAGAACACCGGTGCTACGGCTTATATGCAGTTCCTCTTCTAGTTCGATGGGTAAAGTCTGCCCCTAATTTATGGGTATTATCAAAAGTACTTCATGCCTCTTTCTGGGGATCCCTCTGTCACTTGCTGTGGTACACACTATGCAAGGCAACATGTGGTTTTCAGCTTGTCTGAACTGATGACTCTGTTATTTATGTCCAGCCATTCTGGTTTTAACCAATTTTACTCTCTCCCCTGCAGAGCCTTGGTCTCTCCCTTCTCCCCCACGAGGACTTCTTATTTAATCATCCGAAAAGAATACAGATGAAGACAGAAGAAACACACTGACAACTTCAGATTTCAGAATGAAAACAGGCGGTAAACAGGTAAGAATGAGGTGACATTATGCATTTACTGCAGTGCTTAGTGTGGTTTTGTTAAAGGATGGAAAAATATTAGGCAGATTGGACCAGCGAAGGCTTCCATGTTCCTATCAAATGCTTTTCTTCCCCCACTTCATTTTTCTTCTTTCTTAGAAGACACCTGGAAGGAATAATACTCATGTTTGGAGGGCCGTTCTTTGCCATTGAAGGACCATTCCTTGCCCAATTCTTTACCCAAGTAAAGAACTATTTTTTAAAGGTTATCCTTGTCCTTCCAGCCTGGCGACTAAGGGACTGACTCAAGTGGCTCACGGCTTTGAGCCTCACGATGACAAGGCTCTGAGAGAGATGTTGGCTGAGAGGGTACCACAGAAGGGGTAGGAACCGACCAAGTCTGGGTAACATCAGGAGCTGTGAGGAGTGTAGGCAGACAGGAAGCGAGGAAGTCAGTAACCCCAAGTTCAAGCCAGCAGACTGCGAGCCGCAGTGCAGAACTCGCTTCCTGAAGCATTTTGGCAGGAAGACTTACAATAGCGTTCCCTGTTAGAGCCTGTGCTCGAGTCTGCGTCCATTCTGCATCTAAAAAATATGCCTGGACTATCTTCTCTGGAAACTTTCAAGTTGCATTGGTTAATTATAAATTTTCTCCACTCTTTAACCCATTCACACATTTCTTCTCATGACAAGGCAGAGCCCAGGAAATAATAAAAAGTATCGATTAAAAAAATAACAACTAAAATTCCTGGAGAACCTCTTTCCAAAACTTTCCGTTGAGGGTCAATTGCTTCTCTTGTCCATTAGGTAATGTAGATGGTTCTGGCAGAGAAAAGATATAAAAAGCCCAACAAAATTGACGATTATTCATAGCGTAAAGGACAGTTTTCTCTGAATCCCATCTTTTATTTGATTATAATCAAGGTCAGAGTTTTTTCCGGATGTTTCCTGCCAGCCTGAAGTGGAGTCTTTGTTATCCGAGAAAAAAGCCCAACATTCAGGGCCGGCCTCACTGCCCGCTGCTTCACTTCCTATGGCTCGGTGGGTCAGGGCCAGTGCCTTCGGAGAGGGGACTGAGCGGCGGCCTGCTTTTGGTCTGCTGTTTACTTGAGTGTGGCCAGAAATGATTTTTATGTCAGACCGACACTGGGGTCACAGACACCCCAACATTCACAGACACTCCAGTGTGAACGAGAGAATTCGCTGGGACTTGGAAACTCTGCAAGAGGGAGACTCTGTGTGTAGTTTGAAGGAGGCTCCAGACAGGTCAGGCCACTCAGACTGGTGGAGACAACTTTAAGGTGAATAAATTGTCAACTGTGGATCCAGTCTTCGTGCCTGAGGTGTTCATAGAGTGCCCCACTGAGCCCCGAGTTCCGCAGGAGCAATTAGCAAAGGCCAAGCTCAAGCTGTACAAAATGGAGATACCATAGTTCAGGCAGGCTACTCCCTGCCCCAACTATCTGGCAAATCCTACATTAACTAACTGTACTCCCAAACAGTTTAGCGTCACCGGCATTGATGGCTCTCAGTGAGGGGGGGCCTGGGATTCTGTCCCCCAGGAGACATTTTTGATGGTCCCAACCCAGAGGTGGAGGTAAAGAAGTTGCTACAGGCATCTAATGGGTAGAGGCCAGGAATGCTGCTTAACAGCCTGCCATGCACATGGCAGGCCCCTGACCTAAATCGTCCATGGAACTGGGGGTGCAGAAATCCTGGCCTAAATGGCTTGGTTTAAGCTGTTTAATGATTATGTTTTACTATCTATGTGCTAGTCTTTAGTTTTTATAGGAGCTTATTAGGCTCACGCCTATGTCACATACTCTTGGGCATATAGATTTAAGAGGTTGCCTTTATATATTCTTATTTTAGTTTATCCAATAAGTATTTTTAAGCTGATGAAGACATGTACAGAATACACTGATTCCTAATTATCTCTCAGTTTCGGTGAGGTGAGGTTGCCCACCGTGTCCCACCAGAGCATGTGGGGGGGAATGTGGGGTTGGGCGTTGGTGCCCCCTGCCCCCGGGGCAAGGTCTCCACACCTCCGCTTCCTCCTGTGGATGGTGAGGACGATGGCTTCAACTTGAAGTTCTGTTGGGCCTCTGACTTGCTGTCATTAAAAACTGCTGGTGATGGAAACCCACACGCTCATTTTACCTCTTCACATGTCTGCACCAAAGAGTCCTCTCTCCCTCTCTCACACCTACCAGAAGCCCTTCCCAAAGCTGCTACTTTCCCATTACAAGAGATTTTCTACTCTGAGTTGAGATAATTAATGTTATTTCAAGCCTTCACGGAAATCTAAATTCCTGCTTTCTCCCCACTCAAAACTCATCTTCTGAAAGCCCCCTGACCCCAGCGCACCCAGTCTCCAGGATGCGAGTACTATCCTTTCCGCTAGCTGCGGGCCCTTTTCACGAAATGATCATGCTCATGTTCTGCTGGTCTATTTTTATGCCCCTTTAATCCTAAAAAAAATCTACATGTGTGTCTTATCTCTCTGTGGATGGAAGAAATTTTTGTTACGAGCACTACAGCATTTAATCACCATGCTTTACAGACTGTGGAGTTTTAGATGGACAGTCACAAGTGCTTTCCTATTGGTTATCAGGAGGGGACAAGACGGCTGAAGGCGAAGCCATGTCCCTGTGTTCAGGGTGTAGGTTCAAACTGGATGTTGTGAAAACAAAGAATCAGGGACGTGGATTGTGTCGACACAGGTAGTCTGGTTCACATTAACTTTGTCAATAAAACTCTAACAGATAACCTCTACAAACCTATTTTGTCGAAACCTAAAAATCCACTTATAACCTGGAAGACAGATCAGACAGACATATGTTCTCCATTTTATCTCCCCTCCCTTCTCAAAGCCCTCCAAACACTGAGGGAGAACATTCCCTGAACTTCCAACAGGTTCCAATACATCCACCAGCATCCTTCATGAAGCTTCTCTGCTCATCACCTGTGTGACCTTGGGCAAGTCACTTAAACCCTGGATGTTTGAGAGGTGAGGCCTGACCATCCTCACCAAAGTTTGTCCCAGGTCTAATGGCCCACGGAGTGTAGGTCCCCCACTCCCGCCCCGTCCCAGACCCAATCAATCAGAACTTCAGGAGGAAAGACAAAGTCACAGTAGGTTTTTTTTTAACTATGGAGGCAGTTCCCATGTTCAACCCAGGTTAAGTCCCACGTTCACCTCTGACTACAGTAAACCCGTTTCCCAGACCAGTGACTTTCTAAATGCTTTTCAAACGGCCCACTGCCAGACAAAGCATTTTGTATTGTGCCTAAGTACACATACGAGTATGTTTCAATATTTCAATAAAAGAATTCTTTGGAATGCATTTGTTAATTTTTATAGAAGAATTTTTATGCACTCTGATATTTTCTACACTATTTTAATTAAAAAAAATCATGACCTACAGATTGAAAAACGCTGCTCTTGCCACAGGCTGTATGTGACAATTTGGCCACTAGAGGGAACCCTCACCTCTAAAGAACGGAAAGCGCAACTCTGGATTCTAAACTCCACAGAGCAAAGTAAAAACAAGCAAGCATTGACTGAATATTCATTTATATCCCGACAAGAAGCTGTCTTGTAAGAAAAGGTGGGAGGCCGTTGCAAATGGTGGCTACATTAACAGTGTCAAATGCTGGCTCCGCACACCGCACACCGAGTGTGCCCTCTGGCTCCTTCAGGGCCACACCCACCTGATGAGGTCAGTGGTTTCTCCTCTTTCCAGTTGCAGGAACTGAGAGCCGCACAGCTGAAGTAACACAATCAGCACTTGACAAAGAGCCCGTCACTGTGGAGCCAGTGCAGGGGACAGAGGGTCTGAAGTCTAGTCGCAGAGACAGAAGCAGAATTAAATCTCCGTGGGCTGGGCTCTGGCTTCTAACAATAAGATGCCAGAGATTCAAGGGCTGCACCTTGCACACACGGACTGCGTGTGCACAGCACTGAAGCACCCTGGAGTTGTTTTCCTTTCTGAAGCCAGGCTTTCAAGTGTACAGATTTCAAGAAAGGGGGAACAGCAGACAGGGAGAGGCAGATGGGCCTGGGGCAGAGGCTCTGGAGACTGGCCTCCTGGGCTGAGGGATGGATTTTGGTTTTACTCAAAGTGCAGGGGGTTCCCGCTGAAGGGCTTTCAACAGGAGAGGGGCTAGCTGGGATTTCTGCATGGCTAATGCCTTCAATTCGTGCCTCTCTTTGGGCAAAAAAGTCTTTTTCTGGAGAGGTCAGTCTTGATCATCAGTAACAGCATCTCCGTCCCCCATCTCTTTATGTGGTTTTCTTTTCTCACCAGCACTTAGCTTTGGCAGTGACAGGCATTACGTTAAATACCTTATTTATTTACTCTCTGTCTCTCCTCAACTAGGGGTACAGTCCATAATGCAAGGTGAAAAGTCAGACACCCACACCAGGGGCTGGGGGAAGAGAGGCACGGGGAGTTAATGTCTCACATGGACAAGGTGAAAAACTTTTGGGAGTAGCTAGGGGGGATGGATGCAGAGTGCTGCAAATGTAATCAATGTCATTGAATCATACCATGGTTAAAATGGCAAACCTGTTATATATATTTGACCACAATAAAAATATAAGAATCATTTAAAAAGTCAGTCACCCAAAATTCAATCCTGCAAAGTGACTTGAAAAAATGTCACTTTCTATGTACCAAGCACATTACATCTGTTAATGAAGTGGACCATCACAGCAACCCCGTAAAGGTTGATACTATTATTTTTCCCATTTTACAAATGAGAAAATTAAGGCACAGATGCTTTTAGCAACTTGCCCATGATCATTCAGTTAGCAAGCAGAGGCAAGATTTGTACTTGGATAAGCTGCTCTTATCCCTTATGCTCCTGCTGTACCGAACACCTAAAATAAAGTCTGGCACATACCCACTTGAATAAATATTTGTTACAAGAATATTTCAAAACTGGTTACTTTGGCTGCTGCATGGAGAACAGACTGGAGGGGCGAGAGGAGCTGGTTGTAGTAGTAGTAGGAGAGAGACGTGAAGGTCATGGTCATACAGCCAAGCTGACGACAGTCGGTGTATATTTCCAGATACAGACAACAGGACACGCAGATGGATCTGACTGGAGGAATGAGAGACGAAGCTTAGACCTAAGACTGGACGGTCCAATAGGGTGGCCATTAGTCACACGTACCCACTGAGCACTCGAAACGCGGCCAGTAGGAAATGAGCTGTGGTGTACGGCCTGGGGTCCAAAGAGCACAGAAAGTAAAATGCCTTACTTTTGGCATTGATGTAGAAAGGCCAATACTTTTGATATGTTGGATTAATTTATAATATATTATTAACAAATACCTCATATTAAAATCCCATCTGTTTTAAATTCTTTAAATGTGATTACTAGAAAATGTCAAGTGGCATATGTGGTTCACATTACACAGGGTCCAGCAGAAGGAAGGCCTGCCTGAGTGTGGTTGGTAGGGTGATAACACGGGTGTAATAATTTATAGTTTTAATTTGAACATCTCACCTAAAATGTCATATGGTGTGCTTGAGTGTGATATTGTTATGTTACAGACCTACATGCTTATGATTTTGTAATAAAAGGTTTTGTAATAAAAAAGGAGCGTTATTCATGCTAGACCCTGTATTTCTACTGGAAGGTGCTGATCTGTAATAGGATAATGTCCTTCTTTTCTTGCACAACGTCATTATCGGTGGTGTGTTTACTGAACTATAAAAAAATGGGGAGGGGGCTTCAGGATGAATGTAAATGAAAACTCTGCTCCTGATCATCAAGTCTGCAAGCTCTCCAGGTGGAAATGGGGAGCCCAGAGCCCGGAGCACGGGGCAGAGCTGGTATGGCACGTTTGGGAGCCAGTGGCCTGTAGATGACACTGGGAACAGAGTTCGTATGTGAGGCCCCTTCTGGAGAGCCTGTGCGTCGGGAGAGCCCAGTAAATAAGTACCTAGTGCCAAGCCTGAGACACTCTAGCATTTAGGGGTTCTGTAGGGATAGGTGGCCAGATGCTACGGAAAGGACAATACAGGGCAGGGCCAAAGCAGGTTTACAGTTGTGAGTATGTAAAACAGTGTTTATTCCTGTCTATTATTAATTATTGTATTATTTCCCTTACAAGCAGCTGTAAGCCCACTTTTGCCCCACCTTGTATATTTTTTTATGTTTAATAGTCTAGCTAAGAAAATACCTCTAAATTCATTATAGTTTCACGTCAATATATTCCTGTTTGGATGTGTGCGCGCGCGCGTGTGTGTGTGTGTGAACTGCAGCTAAGTTTAGGACTGCTTTTCATTTTCTAGACTTGAGCACAGTCTAGCTGCACAGGTCCCTGGAAAGCTTCCCTTTGCAGAGGTAACGAAACTCATTATGACGAGCGCGTCCTGGAGATAAATCTCACAAAGCCTGCAACTCTCCAAGGCTCGGGAGGAATGCCGCTGCTGGAGCTCTTCAGGGGCGGCTTCTTCGTGGCGCCTGCCTTGGAGGGCGACGTGTCCCCTGAGCAGGGACGTGTTTTTAGAGATTTAAAAACTTCATTTAATCTCCAGATTATTTCTTTAGAGAACTCCATTTTAGACAACTATTAACGAAAGGGCTTGCAGTGAAGAAATCAAGCTGTGTGGCCAGGGACCTCTGAGCTAATGAATGCATTTAGCAGAGTTCCTGGCCTGCAGTGAGCATGTGGTGCTATTATTGTTGTTAATGCTAGCAGAAATTCTTTCTTGTTCCCCTCAATTAATTTCTGTCATATAATAAGGGTGTGTATGTATATATCATATGATATGTTATATCTTATGCTACAACATCATGTAAAACCAGTTTGTGTATTTCCTGTCCTTGCTCTGATAAACTTTCCTGGGGGGGTCTTCCTCCTCCGCTTGGTGTTAGGGGGAAACTTTCTTTGTGCTCCTGGTGTTTCCTTGTGGTGGGACCCCTAACAAGCATTATTAGGGTAACGCTTTTCTATTTCTCATCCTCCTTCAATCACCTCTCCAGGGTAGGCGAGTGACTTTCAGAAGGTTTGGGAGATGGGGCTGGGCATCTCTTTTTGGTATCTATCTACCTGTTGGCAGAGAGAATGCACTCTGCTCTGGGCAGCTCCTTGCATTGGGACAGGACCTCTTGGGGGAGGCTTGAGGCTATCTGGCTGTGGGCGGTAAGTAACGACTATAAAATTTTACAAACCCACTTACCTAGAAATTCCCAATAACTAGATTCTCAGAAAAAGTGAGTTCTTAAATTGTCACCTGATTCCTGTGTTTATCTTTCCATTGGTTCGGAATTTAAGCAGGGGTTAGAGGTCTTATTTACTGATCTTCTTAAATTTCCAATGTCTATACTGTGTTCGGCTATACATTTTGAGAAATAAGCCAACAGTAGAGAGGATTTGGTGGGTCCAAGGCACATGGCTTTGGACCTTAAGGGTCGCAGGGTGAGGTCCCGTGTGTTAGTCTTGGTAGCTGGCATGTGCCAGTTAACTGATTCTTACCACTGGCTTTTATTTGGTGTGGTTGAGCAGAAGGCTTTAGGCTTCTGCAACTGTGGGTCTTTGGGATTCACGCCCTGGGTTAGGATGGCTTCATCTACAGGTAAATGGCTGTTTTTATATGGGTAAGAAAGATACTTATACGTAAGGAGAACTGCAGTTGCCAGCCTTGGAGAACAGTCATAAAGAAGCCAAGATGGGGACAGGGTTTGTTTGGGTATAGGCCTCTTAGGTATTCAGGAGCTAAATGACTTTTTTGCTGCTATTTCTTAGTGAGGAATTGCAAGAGTACAGACAGCTGAGTGTCAAGTGCACTGCAGAACACCGGTAGGTTCTAGCTTTAAATTATCAGTGCCGTTCACGGCCACAGAAGGAATTAATATGGCTAACCTCTTGTAATTACAGGCTTGCCACAGGCTCTCAAGAGTCACCCGTGAAAGGTAACATATTCAGAATAAACAGAATTGGCCATCTCCTCGGGTTAAAGTGGAGAACAGAATAAAATTATCGCAAATCCGAAGGCCTGTTACCAGGAATCGGGGAATGAAGGGAGAGCTGAAGAGCTTTGACACATAAGCTTCAGTTTGACAGCGCTATCAGGAGCAGTGGAAGACTCAAAACAAAATAAAGAACACAAACTGATTAAAAGCTAAAGGAAGGTTTCCTTGAGGGAAAGGCAGACACCTTGGAAAACAAGTTAAACAGATAGGAAATCTTTGAAGGCCCTAAAAGATAGCTTTGAAACAAAAGATGGACCTCAGTCTCTGTGCTCCCAGGAAAGCAGAGATCTTTCAGTGGATATTTCATCAGAAAGAATGACTTGAGCCCAGAAAACACCCTGAAATTACTGCCCTAGAAGGGGCTGGAATCCAGAACACTTTTGCAAACACCATAAAAACCAGGAGAGCCCACAGTGAGAGCCACTGGACGCCCATTCTGATGATTGGGTCAGTGTAGAAATGGGTTACAGAGGCAGACAGATTTGATATGAAAAGATTGGGGAAAGCATCAAAGCATTCCTAGGCGAGTTTTCAGGTGACAGAGCCATTGCAGGAGGCATGCTGGTGTTTCCCATGCCCTGAGGGACTTGCTGGAGAAACTGATGACATTAGAACTGGAAGACAGAGTCAAGCTGAGACAGGCGACATGGAACAGGCAAGACAACAATGCAGCAAGCCCAGTGACTGTGACCTGTGAACCTAGGTTTGCTTGAAAGAAAATTCCCATCAAGTGATTAATTCTGGCACTCTGCCGACCACATTCAGGAGGATGTTTCTCTCTAGATATGCTGTGCACACACAGACCAGCTGGCATCCAGCACTTTCCCTGTTGATTCTCTTTCATTTGCCTCTACTGAGTCTCTGCTGTTTTCTGGCAACATGAAGGATGGGTTTGGGAAACATACGGGTGCCTGAGCTAACTTTTCTCTGGGGCCTGGGATCAGCTTGTTTTCTAAATTCTGTGTGTGTGTGTGGCTAGCATTGTGGCATGATAGCTGAGTTTTATCATCTCTGGAAACACAGAACTATTAGGAATAATAGTTCATTTCCAGGATGCTGAAGCAACAACACACACCCAGAGGAGGACAGCTCAGGCTTGCCCCAGGTATCGAGAATGTCTCTGCAGGAGACCAAACAGAGTCAGATATTAAAGATCAATTTCGAACTTTAAGTTTTACTATTTTATCCAACAAAAGCAAGGGAATTTTCTTTTCAGTATGTTGAGATTTGATTTAGCTAGTTTGTACTTTTAATATTTTTGGATGTTAGTATTTAAATTTTCATTTCTCCCTGCATAATTAATGATGGGATGAGATTTTTATTCAAATATAAAACTGGTTTACATTATTAGCACTTCATTATTATTGTAACATATGCTGTCTCTTCATCTCATTACAGAACTTCTGAAGGGCTCTGCTGGCTAATGTAGCTGCACATGATTTGGGACGGGACATAGAACACAGACTGAATTTTGGGTTTAGGTTCAGAGTAGTATTGATTTCATAATTATATATCCCTGACCTGCCTCTGAACTTTCTGGGGACGAAATGATTGCTGCCAAGTTATAGTCTAGGAAGGAAACCCAAAGAAGCAGGATTTGGTGGTCAGCTAATCTCCCAAAACCTCATTTTTTTTCCATCTGTAAATCAGGGATGACAATACCTACATCTCTCTGGTTTGCTGTAAAGATTAAGTGAGGGAATGCTCAGTATCTGCCCCTCTAGAAGCACTCCATGAAATTCATCAACTCTTACTCCCATTTCACAGAGAAACAACAGACTGCAGCTCACAAGTGCCAAAGCCAAGTTCAAATCCTGACTTATCCAACTACCAAAGCTTGCTTTTCCTTCTGTGCTATTCCTGCTTCCAGTAATTTCTGGCCTCTGCCAGCTAATTTCCCTGAGACCACTCAGTTCTCCCAAGTGAAACAAAATCATTATCTTTCTGAAAGATGCCACGGGAAGAGGAAATGGATTCCCACCTGGGTTCCACGGAGCTATTTTAGGGGCTTCTAGGGGTGAAATGGAAATGGTGGGCATGGAGTCTAACAGTCTGGTTTACCATGTTCAGCAAGGACAGTTAGTTTCTGCCTCATTTGTCTTATAAAGGACAGTTTAAGTTTGCGCCGAGTTGGACTGCTGTCTGGCAAAACCAAACCAAACCAAACCAAACCTCACCGACGGGTGTGAGAGAAGAAGAAGAGGCTTGCAGGCAGGAGGCCTGGGACAGAGACAAGTTCACCAATTGTCAGCCTTGCTCACTTCTGTTTCCTGCTTCTGTGTGTGTTTACTTTAGTGAACAAACAGAATAATCAAACCTCAATATCTCCTGTGGCTATTAAAAGGATTAAGTGATAAAATGTATTAGGAACTGTGCTCTGCGAAGACACAAAAGCCTGATGCCAGCGTGAATGTGCCCCAGAGCTAGGATGTCAGCGTTTGTACTTCCTGCTCCCTCTCTGAGTGTGTGATGCTGGGCAACCCGTTCAGCCTCTCTGTGCCTTGCTTTGTTCTGTGGAGATAACAGAACAGTCTTCCTCACACTGTGTGAAGGCCTAAATGGTCGAAAACATGGAAACACTGCTCCCTAAGTGTTTTTGTTGTATTTATTCTTAGGTTGGTTTGACTCTGTTAGTTGTTCACCACAGGTCTTCCTATGAAAACCCTGCAGGACAGACCAGAAAGTGCGGCCCTTTCTGAACCTTAACTACACCAAAATATTGGGCAAGTTCATCAACCCTGTCGTGTGGTTTTCCCACTGAATTACCCAGACAACCTGAGTAAAACAGTGACTGGAGAGAGGGGAGGGGGGTACGGAGGGGTGTAATTAGCAAGTGTGTGCAAACCTTTATGCAATTAGTCTGAGAGTCATAAAATGTGAATTAAAGTTGTCAGATTTGTAGGCTCAACACAAATGAAATCAATCTAATCTATCAGTTTTATAGTTTCTAATGGAAAAACTATAAAAACAAATGTCCATTCTCTCAGCTTTAAAACAACAAATAAATCCTTGTGAATTTGAGCAAAATGTCCAATTCTTTAAATTTCCCAATTTTTAAAAAAATCAGTTGTTGAGCACAGCATTACAGAGAAAGCAGGGTTTTAAAAAATCTGTAAGATTACATTTAGAGAGGCCATGTTGGGAACCGCCCTGCCTGGTTCCAGAAGCTGTAACCCCCCATGGCTAAGGCTGAGTAAAGGACCTTGGGACCATAAGCCACTAAGGAGACAAAGCTTTTCTCCCTGGCAGAGGTGCTGCCTCTGCCCCTTTCACTTCACCTGCTTGGTCCCGGGTGGATGGCTGGTCAGCCAATGATGGGTGAGATTCCTCAAGGGAAGGACGACCTAAGACAGGCATGTCATGAAGGGGCCCTCAGGGAAGGACTTGGGGGGGCTATAAAAAGGGGGATGATGAGCCCTCACCCCTCAGCTTTGACATACCCTGTGTCCTCATTCTGTATGCAAGAAGTCTCCTAATGTCTTGGCTGTCTTACTTCCCCCGCCTGACTTAAGCCTGAAACAATGTTGGAGGGTGGGGCAGCCCTGGGCAGGAATGAGTGGTTCCCCAGGGCGCTCAGGCCTAAGAAAGAATGCACAAAGTCCTGTGAGACCTGCTTTGCTGAGATGTCCTCGATTTCCTGATAAGGGTCCAAGCATGAAATGAATTTGTTTCCCCAAAGTTTTATGGCCCTTTAGCCATCTGACCCTGACTCAGAATAAGTCCTCCTAGTTCTCTGCATGTTATCTATTGTTTGATCCTTACTGCCTGACAATGACTGATGAGCTTTACCTGTGTTCCTGTGCAAATTAAACCCAATAAAAGCCCACTGAGGAACAGGCTCCTGGCCCTTCTCCTTTGAGAGACTGGCCACCTTTCCTCCCCAAGCAGATCATGTCTTGTTAGACTTATTCTCATCCCTGGTGGTGGTGGGCGGGGGGGGGGTGGGTTGGGGGAATTGGGGGCTCTGCGGGCAGAGCTCCCCCCACAAGGACACAGAGGGGTGTTTTGAGAGAAAACATTTTTACAAGAGTTACCAAATTGTAAGTTCTTCTGACTCAAAGGTCACTCAAATTAAAAACAAAATATACATTCAGGGAAATAAGGCAAAACATAAGAGCCAGCAGAAAGGTAATTACATAACAGGCCAAGGAACTGTCCCAAGATCCTGGCAAAACCAGGGCAGAGTCTGTCTGGCATCAGCCATGGCTCAAGGGAAAACGAAGTTCCCTGCTAACTTGGCTTGAAACTGTAGACTGTCACCCCAAATGAGTGACAGCCAAATGAACTAAATGGCACCCTGTCACACTGCCCACTTCCTTAACCAAGAGCCTTGTTGTTATTATTTGGCCTGTGTTTCACTTTTCTCTTTGAGAAAGCTTAGATAATAAATATGAACTTAAACACTCCCGTAAAGAGAACTGTCATCTATGGCCTTTACTTCAGTTCAGACAGTGGCAGAGAAGAGCATAATAATGGAGCGCTGCCATCTCCAAACCGGAGTCCCTGTCGTCAGAGTTTTGTGAAATGATTATTAACGAGGACACGGTGCCAACTCAGGCATGTATGCTTTGGAGGGTAAGTTGAGGGTGGATAAAGGACTTAGAGAGATAGGCAAAATTTATCTGCTTAATCATCATAACTAAAGTCAGGTCTACAAGTATATATTTTTGTTATATACAGATGCTCTAACCTAATACACGCTTTATTTTATTTGGAAAATGTTTTCTCCCCTGGTCTTTTGTAATAACTTTGGTCCGACGGTAAAAATCATTTAAGAAACCATGTCAGTGAGGGTCACTTTTTGTTTTACTGCACCAAACTCTGGGAGATGTTTCTGAAAGCATTTCTCTTTCAATGGAAATGACGGCTTCTCCACTTGCCCAGGTCCCCGCTTTGGTTGCTCCACCTTTGCCCATCCAGCCCCACTCATGGGTGGTCACTGTGTGGCACCAGTCTCTGATTCAGTCTGTCTTAAAGAAAGTGGCTAGAAAATAATTAAACCTCTAGAAGCTGCCTTTGAGAACCTAAATTTGATTTCCTTTAAAAAAAATTCTACAAAAGGAAAATGATAAGATGGTGTAGAGGCTAGCCAGATGGAATCATGGCATCTAAACACAAAGTGTCCTGTGGAAGGAGAGTGATCTCACATTCAGCCCAGTGCAGGAGGTACGTCGTCCTCATCCCCTTTATGCTCGGGACCACAGACAGAGAGCAAAGATACCAATTCCGCCTGAGAATCCATCATCTATTGTGGGAGAATGGTAAGCACACACCAAACTCTAAAACAAGTCTACACAGAACCCCAAGTAAGTGACATGAAAGCATTGAGAAATATTTAAAAATAGGTACTATCAGGAGACTAAATACTTTTTTGTTCTATATAAACACTTGGCATAAATTATCTTATTTCCTACTAACAATAAACCAAGGAAATATCACTATCATTATTACCACTTTAAGATGAGAAGATTAAGGCTCAGTGACGTTAAGGTGTGTGGAATTAGGATTAGCCTGGATTTCCAGGAATACCTTTGTGCGACAACACTGCGTTGAGTACAGTGAGGCTCTATTTTTTTTTAACGTTCTATTTCTTAAAAGTTGAAAGGTCCAGAGCCTCTGAAAAAAAAAAAAGACTATTCTTAACCACTAGCAACGCTGCTTTCTCTGAGGCAGGGATTAGCAGGGAAGTCACACACCAGTGCTTCAACGGCTGATGAACATGTGAGAATGTTCTCAGACACCACCATTAGCCAGAGAGGCCAGATGAGACACCCTCTTCTCACCTGTCGAATTTACAAAGGTTTCCGACAGAGGTCTGTGCAGAGCTGAGGACACAGCCATTCTCACCTCAGGGTTAGAAATGCAAACCACAGAATCTTTCCACAGAACAAGGAGAAAATCAGGACAGTTCACAAATATTCACGACTTCGATCTACTAATGCTGCATCTTGGAGTGTATCCTTCAAGAAAAAATTTGAAAAATACGAAGATTTTTAAATGCATTAGGATTTATAATAATAAATAATCAGAAATGGCCTACGTATTTAAAAATAGGCAGTGTTTAAATATGTAAGCTCATTCATCTAGTAGGATATGGTTAAAATCATTTAAAAATAGGTATCACTGGAAAATGCTTATGATAAAATACTGGAGACAAGTTCTTCCAAGAGATGGTAGAGCACAACAGCTCAAGGGAGTGAATTCTAGGGGGACACAGCCCGAGTTCACAGCTTGCCTGCACAACCACCTGTAATTCTACACATCAGTCTCATCAGGAAAGGGGGATTTACAACAGTAATTCCTATAGCAGAAGACCCTTAACGGAACTAAATAAAAACATGCGTATAAGCACTTAGCATAGGCACGTGTTTAAAGTAACAGTTAAAATATTAGTGTGAGTATCTCTGGGTGGTTAGATTATAGGCAATTTTTATGTTTCTTTATGATCATCTGTAATTTCCAAATTTTGTCAATAAGCTTTGATTTTATAATAGGCACGCTTATAGTAATCACAAAGTTGGTTATTAACATGGTTAGATATTCTGAAAGTACAAAGAATCTACTGCTAGATTTACAGTATTTCATTACTGGTTAGAAATGGTTCTTGACTGACTTTTTGGCATCAATTGAGATTAACATATTTCTCACATTGGTTTACTTATTAATGGACTGTCTAGTAATAAACCATTGTTACATTTCCAAGATAAGTATCTAAGTATGGTGGATACTTTTTATTTTATATTTTTATATTAAAGATTATTTTATATTAAAGATTTTACTTCTTTTTAGAGGGGAAGGGAGGGAGAAAAAGAGGGAGAGAAACATCAGTGTGAGAGAGAAACATCATCGGTTGCTTTCTGTACACACCCTGACTGGGGTCAGAAGCGACAACCCAGGGATGTGCCCCGACTCAGAATCGAACGGGCAACCGTTCACTTTGTGGGATGATGCCCAACCAACTGGACCACACTGGTCAGGGTTGGTGGATCTTTTTAAACCTACTTTTGAATTTGGTTTAGTAGTTTTATAAATATTTTGAATCCATATTAAAGTCAGTAAGGAGCATTGATTTTGGCTCTCTCAGGTTCAGGGTCACGGTTAGACTAGTTTAAAAGTTAGTAAGATGGCGCTTATGCCTTTGTCTGTCTTTACAAGGGAATGATTTACTCATCATTAGACCATGTTTCTTGAAAGTCTGGAAGAAGACCTAGATAACAACACTTTGTCTACTTCTTGAAAGCAAGAGGAAGCTTATTTTTAGAAGTTACGCTTTGGTGAACTTTCAGGTTCTTTTACAACTACCAGCTTATCCAAATCTTCTTCAATCTATTTTTGTATTTAACACTTCTCAGGAAAGCATTCATATCATTCAGCTTTGAAACTTTCTCAGCATCAAGTTTTACACAGTGTTTTCTTTTCATTTTAAAAGCTTGCTTATAAATGTTTAAAGCTTGTGTAACTTAGATGCATGGTACTCAGTTGGGGCCGTGTATTAGTGTTGTTACTGGTATTATTTCTGTATCTGTGGCTAAATCATCTTTTATTCCTAATTTTGCTTCTATGTATTCTCCCTATTTTATTAGAGACATCAAAGATCTATGTTTTTACTGTTAGTAAAAATCATTTGTCCAGATACTGCTCTTGACCCTGGTGCCTTCCCTGGAAATACCTGTAATTCTAGGGTTGGGTTCTGTTTGCTGCCCTCTATCTCTATTTTTTCCTTCTATTTTTCATCTTTCCCTTTTTTCCTGCATGCCAAGAAACCATACCGTGTTAATTCTCTGTATGAATGACTTTATTTTTACTATGTTAATTCTACTGTTGGTTTCCCTTGTAAGTCACCCACTCCTACCGACTGGTTATTTTTTTTCACATTGGTCTGTTCTCACCATATGATTTTTAGCCTCAAAAGAGTGTTCTGCTGAGATGTCAACATGTTTTCTGAAGTGTTTTGTTTCCTATGGCAAGTCAGATACATTACTTTCTTCTCATTTCCTTTTTCTTAATCTGTAAAATGGTTTTCAAGAGGCTTTTCCCCCCAACTTGATGTTGGTGAATGAATACACAGGATGTCTGGCTTGCTCTCTGGCCCCAATCTCTGTCCATTTGTGTCGATCAACATTCCTTTCCCATTTAATAAGAATAAAAGCAAAATCATTACCATATCATCGACAACAGTGAATAGGAACAGCTTTCCACCTGAAACTTTATTAAAGAAACTGTTTGACAGTCTATTTGGGTCATCTATTAAGAGAAAATTAGAAAAGAAAATATAGTGATTATGAATAATACGAAAGTAAAGTCCGTGGCGGAGGGGTAGCTGGACCCCCTGTAGGGTCCCACAGGTAGACGAAAAAATTAATCTGTAGGTTGTTCATGCCAGATAATGTAGTTACAAAGCTCATAAAAACTAAGGCTAAGCTGAACATGGTATAATTAAGCTTTAGTCTCATTATTCTTCCTGTCTTGAAGAAATGAGGTTTAGAGATAGATTTAATGACTCATCTGGATTCTTTTTATGCTTATCTCATCTGCTGCACTTTGGAAAGAGTTGAGTCCAGTACTTCACTGAGACTGCTATAGGTAATTATGGTGTCATAGCTTCCTGCTGTTGGTTAATCAGGGTCACCTCTATATTTCTGATTCAAGTAGGAGACCAATTAATATACATTTTCACAGGGACACAATCTAAAGCCTCTTGCAAGTGCTCACTCAGCCACATCATCCAAGGCCAGGTAAAAATCCACAGGCCTGCACCCTTGTGGGGGCAAGAAAGTAATTTTATAGTCAAGGGAAAGCACACTGATTAATCTATTTGCATAAAGAGACAGATTTTAAATTATGTGTAATATTTCTGGTGGTATAGGAGTATTTGATTCTAGACTAGAAACACTAATCTTAATGATAGGCTTGCAAAACCTGGAATATTCATTATTAATAATATATTTTTGTATAACAGACAATGTATAAATGCTGAACTAAGTAAAAATAAGCAGATGCCCTCTCCTCAATTTAAAGTTAAATAGTTAAAGCTATTACCTCTTCTATAATCAGAGATTTCATTTGTATATAAATAGAAATGCTGAAACATTTAAATTGCTCTGAACCACTCAGTTCATATTTGTAGAATGGCTGGGAAAATGGTTTTGCAACTTACAGCAAAGCAAGAAAGGGGTCAGGAGCAAAGGTAATCCAACTAGGTAGGCACATCCTCCTGCATCTCAGGTGCTACGGAAGGGAGAGAAAGAGCAGGAAGAAAAGAAGGACCTCCTGGTCCTTCTGGGAGTGGTACAGACCACTGAGAATATAGAAGGAGCCATAAAACAGGGAAGTCCTACAAAACTGTCCCATATCCATGCATAGTTCCAAACTGGGATCTCTGCTCTCAGCACTGAATCTGCACTTGGCCCATGACAGACATTTACAAAATCGATCTGTGCCTGAGAGTTTAAAGAAGAAAAGTAAAAACCAGTAAGAGAAGTGTCATAGAGTTAAATGGTCCACACTGATTTTGCTCCTTATTCATTCTTGGTTACTGGTTTTAGTCTCCTCCCATATGGCCCGGTAGAAACGAATGAGAAGGAAAACAGAGTTGTTGGTTATGAAGAATATTACCCATTCTTGTAGGTTAACACAGACTTTATTTCGAGTGAATAATTATGTTTTGTAAATCTGGATTGTAGGTTACTCTGTAACAGGTGTTTTTGGGTGCACAGAAGGATGGACGGAAGAGCTCACACCCTGGGTATTACCATCACCTTTGACTCATCCTCCTCCTTACCCCCATGTTGTAATAGCCAGTACCAATTCTATCTCTTAACTGTCTCTACTCTATGCCCTCTTCTCTATTTTATCTCTCATCAGATTAGTTTTTGCCTGGGTCAAGGCGTTAGCTGGGCTCCTAGAGAGGCACCCCACCTCTGGCCTCTTCACAGCGCTACCTCCAGAGTTACAGGTCTGAACAGTGTCCTCCCCACGGCTAACAAGTGTGAGCTGAAGCTTACAAGGGCTGTCCTCAAGCCACTTTTCTTGCCTATTGTTCCCCAATGCCCTGTGTCCTACCTAACTACACTCAGGAACTGCTGGTCTCTGGACAACCCCCTTACATCCCCTGCCCTAGACGGAAAGCTCTTAGTTCTTCTAAGTTCAGTGCAAGCATCACTTCCTCTGGAGGTATTTTCTGACCCACTGAGTCAGAATAATGGAGTCAAGTCAGAGTAAAATGGGACAGTCACTAGCTCCATTTGGCTCCCATAGCACTTGCATAACAGCATTATTATTGCACTGGTCATACTGTATCACACGTAACTGCATATACATCTCTATTTAGGTAGGTGCTTAAGAGGACAGAGATAGACGCTACTTAATTTTGTATCCTATGAGCACAGAGTACTCAGGCATTGCTCAGGGAACTTAGCATAGAGAGGCTTATACATGACAGGCACTGCCTCGGTTTGCTGGTTGTTTTACTGTACAACACTGTAAAAAAATGTGCAGTTCCAGACCCACATGGAGACTTTAGGTTTTGGTGTGAGTGGATACAGGGTAAGCATGAGGGGAAAAACAATTTGTATGTGTGGTATTTCCAAGCACAGATTTTGGCAGCTTCAAGTTTCTCTGTCTAGGGAAATTAGATTAAAAGTTGAAATTTAGCCCTGGCTGGTGTGGCTCAGTGGACTGAATGCCAGCCTGCAAACCAAAGGGTCACTGGTTTGATTCTCAGTCAGGGCACAGGCTTGGGTTGTGGGCCAGGTCCCCAGTAGGGGATGCACGAGAGGCAACCACACATTGATGTTTCTCTCCATCTCTTTTTCCCTCCCTTCCCCATCTCTACAAATAAATAAATAAAATCTTAAAAAAAAAGTTGAAGTTTATCATAGAATTTAATGACTAACTTAAGCAATCTTAATAAGGCTTAAGAAGGTTCACAGCTTCATTCTCCTCTGAGGTAAGTACATCACACAGTAGACCAATGAGTATTTTAGCTGACTCATTCAACTGCATATGAAAGAACTCCATCCACGAAACTGAATTCCTATACTTTTGTAGTGGAAGAAGAAATAGAATGGGAAAAAGGGACTTTGGTTTTAGACCTCACAATGGCCTCTTATTAAACCATTTAGGGTGGTGTTGTAGCAAGATTATGGGCTTTGGAATTAAAAAGACCTAGGCTGGAATCCTGGCTCCAAGTCTTATTTTAAGACTTTGGGCAAATGACAGAAACTACTTACGTCTCAGCATCCTCACTGATAGAGCAGGAAACCCGTTGGCCTCAGAGGGTGGGTATAAGAAGTAACATGTGAAAAGTGCTCAGAGCAGTACCTGCTGTGTTCGAGAGTTCAGGAAATACTGGATTCCTTCACGTCTATGGGTCTCAAAGTTTACCCTGTAAAATGTAGGACTTTCAACTACTTAATCACTTGATGATCTCCAGGCTCTTTCCAATGCTAAAGTCCTATCATCCTTTATCCTGAGAGGCACAAATAATGCTCAGGATCTTCAAAAGTGTTTTAAAATCTGTTGCTTCTGATGAATGCACCTTTTTCTCCTAACTTCTTTAGGTTTAATTTTCTCTTCTTTTTCTAGTCTCTTGAGATAGACAATGAAATCATTGATTTCCAAAATCTCTTCTTGTCTAGCACACATTTAACACTATGCAGGTCCTTCTGTTTTTCTCTAAGCACTGCTTTCACTGAATCCCACACATTCTGATATGTTGTATTTTTACTTTAGTTCAGTTCAAAATTTTTTGTTTTAAATTTCCCATGATATATCCTTGACCCATGGTTTATTTAGAAGTACGTTGCTTAACTTCTGCACATTTAGTGATTGTGTTATCTTTCTGTTGTTTTTAGTTTTTAATCCCACCGAGGGCAGATCAAAAATTTAATATGATTTCAATCCTTTCAAATTTGTTGAGACTTGCGTTATTACCCACCATATGGATGGATCGTGCTTCATACTTTAGCAAATGTTCTATGTGTCACTGAAAAATGGTATATTCTGTAGTTATTGGTTGTAGCATTCTATAAATGTTAATTAGGCCATTGTCAATACATCATGTTATTTAAAGCTATGTATTTAGTGATTTTTGCTATCTGCTTATTCACTCAA
>VMDR010013328.1:0-25144 GCA_007922815.1 Macrotus californicus | reverse complement strand
AGTGTCTTATAATTTTCTAAGTGCAGGCCTTTTACATCCTTGGTTAGGTTTATTCCTAGGTATTTTATTCTTTTTGAAGCAAGTGTGAATGAGATTGTTTTCTTAATTTCCCTTTCTGTTAGTTCATTATTGGCATATAAGAATGCAACTGATTTCTGGGTATTAATTTTGTATCTTGCTACTTTGCTGAATTCATTTATCAGTTCTCATAGTTTCTTGGTGGAAGAGAGAGGGTTATTGTTTTAATGTCACTAATGCATTGTTGTAGTGGAGATGTTTGAGATTGTAGAAGCACATTTCTTCAGTGATATTAAAGACTTTTTTTTTAACAAATCTCATCTGGAGTTTTAGATTGTATCATAACCTCTTATATTTAATTAAGTATTACTTTGGATTCACACCAATTAATTTTTACTTTGGCTTCAAGATAACAAGAATTTTTCAAAAGCCATTCTACCTATACTAACAGAAAACAATAATAGGTTTCATAGGCAATAGTTCCTGGTCTACGTGTCCCTGAAATATTATGGGAATAAACATATTTCTCATTTTGTTACTTCTTCTCTTCTCAGAAAAAATCTTTTTCTCATATTTCATGATAATGAAAATTATTCAAGGCATTATACAGAATGGGAGAGGGGGATGATGAAAGGGGTTGAAAGAAAACCCAAGACAAGCAATTTTAGATACCAATGAAGTAGATAGCCTGATGGTTGTTTCTTATCATGATGAGGTATCAGTGGAGATCAAAATGAAACCCATCCCTCATGTGCAGGGTGAACTACACATTATCCAAACTTTCCTGGAATTTGGGTACAGGAGGAAGGAGAAGGTAGCACCTCTGGCTCTTGATTCCTGCTTCTAGTGAAACAGTTTATAGATCAGCTGACCGTCCACATGTGCGGTCCTTGTTCTCTTGGCACTTTTCCACGCGTGACACATAATCCCTTTCATTGCTTGCCACGACGAAGCAAGTAAAACAACCAAAGTCCTCACTCAAGACCTTTGTGTGTATAGCAGACTTTATATAAATATGTGGAGACGGAGGATTTTATAACCCTGAATCATAACTTAAAACTGAGTTTGATGCTCCCTGGGCTTAAATACCTCTGCTCCTGCTTCCTGAAATACTGTTCAGCCCTCTCACTCTTCCCTTTCTCTTTCCTCTTAAGGCCTAATTTTCTCCATTTTCTTATACATAATTATTCATCTTCCTTTGTTCTGCCTTGTTCTTCCAGATGCTGTGTTTAGTCTATCTAAATGGCCCATCAACATGAGTTTTATGCATTTATTTTTTTCTCAACAAATATTTATTGAGCACCTATTATATGCCCACCACTGAGCTAGGCACTTTGTATTCAAAGAGAAGTAAAAGAGATACAGTTCCTATTCCCTGGCAACTCAGCAGTCAGTTCTCTTGACAAAGAGGATTCTGGTAGCAGCAGTTATGACAGTAATTCTTTTTAAACTGCGCTATGTTATAAATTGGCATCTGAATTTCCTAGTTTATCATGACATCCAAAATTCTGTCATCATGATAGTAATTCTCAAATGTATCAAACCATTGTGAGAATATGGTAGTGGGCTATTCAAGTCCCAAGTGAGTTCCTGTACTTTAAAATCCACAAAGGGAGAACCAGATCTAGAGAGATATTTAAGATGCTAACTCAGTCCAGAGGAGATTATTGTGAACCTTCCCTGAAAGCCTGGACACTGGCATAGCTGACCTCAGAGTCCTCCTGGGGAAAGAGCCCTGCCATCACTGTCTGGTGTTCTTCTTTGGAAAAAGTACAAGAGAAGTGCCAGCATGTTCCTAGGAGCATGGGTCAAAATAAACAGTGCATTGTGGGCACATGAAAACAGCATTCTTTAAACATGTTAGATCTCAAATTAGAGATCCCCATGACACACGAGAGTGGAACAAGTGTGAGGGCTAGGAGTTTGAATTAGCTCAAAGGGAGCCTATTCTCTTCTCTTACAAGTGCCACGCAGGTGCAACTGAAAAGCATTCAATTGGGGACAGCTACAGACATGCAAAATAAGAGTCTAAGCCAGGAGACCCTGGTACTTGGGACTGGAAAGAATGCCAGCAGTCAATGGGCAGATTGTGCTGGCTTCTTATCAGGCCTCACAAGCTAAATAGTGCAGGACTTGTCCAATATGCAGATGGGGAAAGAGCAGATTCTTGTTTTCTACTAATGGCCTCATAACTACTGTCAAGTGAGAAGCAATAGCAACAGGCAGACAGTGGGGATTTATTTAGAGCAAGAGGGTTGGAATGGCTCATTTCAGTCCAGGCATCGTGCAGCCAGCCCATACAGCAGTGTGCCAGGCGCAGCCCTGTCCAACAGAACCCCAGCTGCTGGCCAGCCTCAGGACACCGATGTGGCAGGTAGTCTTTATCAGATACAGCAGTATGTGCTTCCCAAATGTTTCTGTCCAGCTGCTCTACCTGCAAGAGTAAGGAAATGCCACTCCCTATAAGCCTGGCATTTAGCAGACTACTCACAGAAGTTGGAAAAGTTGGTGTGCACTCTCCCCTTTTATGTTAAAAATATCGTAGAATATTATACTCTACTCCACAATATATTGCTTTTTTAATACAAAATTATTTAAATTAATATTAAATTGTTTTATATGTCCCGATCCCCAAATCGTTGGGGAAAATTTTATATTTCAGGAAGGTGGACTTGTTGACCCCTCAACTACCAGTACTGGGCACATGTCTGCATAGTCCCTGGTGGGGAAAGGTATGTGTCCTGGTTTGGGAACTAGAGCATAGTGGAAATGAGTGGCAGTGCCCAAAGAAGTGTTGCCTGTGCTGGAGAGGTCTACAGTTGTTTAATAAGTCTTCATTTCGGCACTGCCACCCTCTTCCCACTTTCCATCCTGTGCCCTCATGGTGGTGTCATTTGGATTTTAGTTCCTGCCAATTCTTAGTCATTTAAGTATGATAAACAGCCACATAGCCACCTTCTCAACAGACTGAAGAGCTATGCATTATTTAAATCCACTTGTCTCTGTCTTTCACAGACAGAATCAACACAACAGCCCCTCTCCTCTCTGGATAGACTTATAAGGAATGTCTGAGGCAGAAATGATCACACATGTTCGGTCATTAATTTCTTCTTTTGTTTCAGAGTGGAAATAATGGGCATAAAAGAAAATGAGTAACACATATCTTTCCTAAAATAGGGTAGAAACTGAGAAGAAAGTAAAAGAACTAAAAATTTAATGTCTTCCCAACTTCATAGTATGACCACTTTGGCACACATGACCCACAGGAGAGAGCTATGGGAGACTCCTGTTATATCTAAAAAGATAGGTCTCTAGAGTAAAACAGAATGTGGAGATACGTATCTGGGGAAAATTCTAGCCTGCTCCTAAATTAGCCTAGATTATTCAGATGTAAGTGAGATTTTGCCCGCATGGCCCAGATAATTAACATAATGTCCCATAGTAATTGAGAGATTGCCCCAAAGGAAGAACATGAATACAACTGTTTGAGCCACACCAGGGCCAGAAGAATAAATGGCCAATTCCTTGAAAAACTTGGTTGCAGAAGAAAAGAATCCTGAACGTGTTTCTCAATCCATTATTCTTCCCTTCTCCAGCTGGAAATGTCACTTGAGCCACCCAGCAAAATCTGGGAGGCATTCCACCGAGAGACTGAGGATACATTTTCACATGGAGGGTTGTCCCAAGAAAATCACAGTACCTGCCAAAGATGAGGAAAAAGTGGCTATTCTTTAACCTAGAAGTTAGCCTGCAGCTGAGTGCTGGGAGACTTGCTCTTCTAAATGAAGCAAACGACCTCATGGCTCAGGATGGGGTTGCTTCAGCTCCCAGTGCATTCCAGCAAGGGTGGATAAAATGCTGTCATGGGCAGCTGGCTTGCCAAAATCCATAAAAAAATGAGAACTGGGTAATCAAACTTGAAGTCACTTCTGAAACTCCAGCCTTCAAACCAGTAAAAGAGGGATCACACCCTGTGTTTTGGCAGTTGCCAGTGGAACACGCATTATCAGGAACTGGGGTATAAAGGACACCACCAGCCCATGCAGCCTGTTCATAACAGCGTGGGTAGAACCCTCTTAACACTTAGCATGGTAAAGGTAGCTCTCCCAACACTCACCCAAGATGTACCTGGACAGGTATTAACTTTTCCTCTTTTCCTTTTCTTTTCTAAAGCCAAGGCTTTACTTCCAGAGAGAATTGCCGAGATACCAAAGCTGAGATTCTATTGACCTCATTTGACATTATACACAGTGAAACTCTGGGCTGAAAACCTAGGGCCGCCAATCAAGATGTTGAGGGCTTCATTCTGAGAGCAAGCATTACTGTGTGTGCAAAAGGTGTGCCAGTGAATAGAAACTGGCCGTGGAGTCTTCAAAACCCCTGAGGGGACCAGGGAGAAGAGACTGGGCTGCCTGCTCCCTCTCCTTGCACAGTGCAGCTACATCCCCTTAGATGGGGCTTGGGCCCATTGCTGATGGAAAAGTCTGCCTGTGCACCTGGGAGCTTTTGCTGCCGCCAGCCCAGCTTCCACAGGGAGTAATCTGATGAACAAATTCCCACTCGCTTGTTAACGATTCAGTGTGTGGTTTGTTGTCTTCTCCCAGGAGACAGAGGCAAGGAATCTCTAATAATGGAATTTCACAGATGCCCTTGAACCTGGGAGAGAGTATTAGCCAAGAATAAGGCCTTTTTCATCCCCCTAGGTCCCACCACCTTGTCTGACAGCTTTCATGAGGAAGTCTGCCCACTCTCAGCTCCACACCTTCTGTTCTGACATGATGGTGGCCATCTGCTTCCCTGACCCTAGAGGAAGCCAGTTTTGCCTGGTGTGTCTCTGACCAGTATAAGGGAAAGTAGTACCTTTTATGAAGTCCTGGAGACCCATCCTGGGAGATTAGGGAGTCTATGCAAAGGTAAACAGTTACGTAAGGGAAGATAGACTTACTTTAGTCCTGGATCTGGTTGTGTGGGGCCTGCAGTACCACGTGGGGTATTAAAAAATAATGTGGGGATTAATGCCATCTCTTCCCTGTTTGTTCTTCTGAGTCATGCTCCAGTTTAAGCAGCAAGAAAGATGATGACCTTTCTCTTCACTCTAACTTAGAGAGCAGCTGATACCTAATGGAAATTTTTGAGAAAGCTGTCATCATGAACCAATTCAATGGCTGGGGCGTTTCCTGCAAGGCTTTTTTTTTCTTTTTTTTTTCCTGGAATGAATTTCAAGGTGAGAAGTCTGTTGTGGAGGGGGGATGAACCGGGAGGTCCAGGGAAGCATTAAAATGGCAGACAGACCGGAAACAACCTCCCTTTCATCGCCATGGCTTCTCAGATTTTCCCTGAGGTTTCTCTGGATTTGTAACACAAAGACATTCTTAGGGTGTGGGCAGGGCAAAGGAGTTCAAGTCCAGACCCTGGAGGTTTATCCTGGCCCCTCCGATAACCTGCTAAGGCAAGGCACATTTCAGGTGATCTCGTTCCTGCCCCATATGAATCTTATAAAAATATTTGGAAGATGATGAGGTTAATCTCTGGGAGATATTTAGGCTAGAATGTTGAAGAAATGTGCAGTTAATTCTCAATCTGAAATTGTTTCACTGTGATCCTCTTCCCCGTGACAGGTCCATGATGCTGTCTGTGTGCTGGGGTGTGTTAGGAAAAGGCAGCAAGACTGGGCCTCATTATCTATTTAGTTATTTTTTCAAAAGCCTTCCTTGGTGGAAAGATAGTTAATGAATGACATAAGAGTAAAGAATATGAAGAAATGTCCTGTATAGAAGATAGACACTAATTAATCTCCTCTGTTGAGGCTGGAGAAAGAGAAAAAAATAAATTCGTACCAAAGTAAAAGAGATACCGTTTAGACATAAGGAAGAACTTACTGATAACGAACATTTTAAGATGCTAAAAAGGGCAAGTAAAATCGTAATCATGGCTTTGGCCAAAGTAGAAAGCAATGAAGTGAGCGATATTTCCCATAAGGAAATAGTTAATATTATCTGAATTAGTTAGGTCTGCATTCTGGCACAAACAGGTTTAATCTCCCCACAACCAGGACTCTAACGTGTGGGCTTGGCAATTTTAGGGTCTGTCCCTAGAAAAGTTGCTTTTGGAAACTGGAGCCTTTCTCATCACTGTGAAAGTGAACTTACTGACCGTTCTAGGGAGACTATCGCTTTTTAACTGGGAGGGTTCCTTTCTCCCCTCCCCCCTTCTTTCCTTCCATCTTTCCTTCTTTGTTTCATCCCCTCCCTCCCTTTCTCACCTTCTTTTCTTTCTTTTCTCTTCTAAGCCATGCTCAAAGCGCCTTCCAGAGCCGTGCTTGGGGAATTAGATGGCTTCTTGGAATTTTTTTTTGTCCAGGAAAGCCAGAACAGGTGTTCAGATTTGTTTCTTCACTCAACAAGTATTCATTGAGCAGCTACTATGTGTCAATTTCCAGAGACTATAGCTATTTTCCATCTTTAAACTGAGAGATAGTCTTGCTCACCTACAGAGGACAGACTAAAAGACCTTGTGTATTTCCCAGTCCTGTGTTCATACTCAGTGATTATTGCTACAAAAAGAAAAAAGTGTAGCCGGAGATGTTTTACAAATGTTGCAAACATCCCAGCAGCCATACTGGTTTGCTTTGGAACGTCACTAGGATTATGTGTGGTAATTAGTTTCCTTTTTTCCAGCCAAAGACCCCTTCAGCATGTCAGTGCCTGGCCCTTTCAAGTTCTTTCTGAGCAACTGGTTTCTAGATCATTGTAATCAATCATTTCCTGGGGGGCAAACCCTTCCAGATAATGAGCTCATCATCCTATCAGGTGAAAATAGAGCAATACTATTAATATTTGGAGATGAAAACAAATTACTGTTCCCTGAATAATAAGCCCCGAGTCCCACTTTAGAGCTGAATATGCAGTGCAAGACCGAAATTTTTTTCATGAGAACTGACAGACTTTTCTTCAAACCAACTACACTTCATTAAGACTGTGATAAGAGTCTGCAAAGCAGCACAGAGATATTGCAGCTGTGGGCTCTCAGAGGAAAAGAAAGAATCCTTATATTGTTCAAGGATGACACAATGAGTTTGTAATGGAGTCACTCCATCCCGGATACATCGGATTCAATGCATTAATTCTCCTTGCCTGCCACTGGGTTCACTTAGCAGTGAAAGGGAGGCGGCTACCAATTCTCTTACTTGTTTTAGATTGTACAGGAATTGAGCAACCACGCTGGGAGTTGGGAAAGATGCATAAGAAAGATAAAATCCCTCTGAATAAGAGTCTGGTGCCAGAACCAACACCAGTTTAGGCAGGGCATGTCCACAGGTGGAGGTGGTGACCAACCTTTGTGACTGCCTTAGTGACCTTGCCTCTGGACTAGGGATTGTGTCTATAATTCCTCATACTAAGTTAGGTGACTTCTCTGTGCCCCCAGGTATCTTGTACACACTCTTTATAGTTCTCACCACCTCCTACTGAAGTGTCTACTTTTTCACAGTGGTTGCACCATGGACTTTGGAGAAAGGTCATTTGGCTCTGTTGCTAACTCGCTGTGTGACATTGGGCAAGTTCTTTAACTTCTCGGAGGTATTAGAGATAATAATACTTAATAGGGTTGATGTGGGGGTTAAATGACTTAGTAAAGGGCCAGGAATATACTAATTATTATCACTATCATCATCGATAATATCATCTTTCTCACTTGATCATCAGTTTCTCACATACAGGTTTAAGAGCTCAGCAGACAGGATGCTCTCAATAAAAGTCCTTTCAATGAATTTCATAATAGTAGTTGCCAACATCTGGTAAGGCTAGATGTGCCTCTCATGGGATGATGATTTAGCCTGGAGAAAGCTGAGGAACAGAAATACAAAAGGGGTCACCTACTTTTCTACGTCTTTGCAGTGCTGAACGACAAGTGATAGGAATGGCCTTTGCTATGAGGGGTTAGGATAGGAAAGATTTCTTCATAAGGAGATAGTATGATGAATCCAGAGACCCTTGCACCAGATATAAGCTTCCTTCTATACCTAGGGTGTCTCCATTTGCAAGGGAGTGACTATTGGAGCACGTCTCCCAGGGAAAGGTCCCTGATAAAGAGCCAAGCATAGTGCATGTAGAGAACGGAGCTGTGGAGAACTGTATCCTTATCCATCAGCACTGCCTTTCCTGGGTCTCCAGGGCAGTGAGGGTTCTCAGGTTCCCTTGGCTGCGCACGCTGGACTTGTGTGTGGTGTGCACACATATGGGCTCACTGTCAGTGAGTTATTAGAAACCAAAAGGCACTTTTGATGGAGGAATGCTCTGTACAAATAGTCCAGTTTGTTTGCATCTGGGATGTATGGAAGTAGTCATGTCTAAGGAGAAGAACATGGACTCAAGCTCCTTTGCAGCCTTTTGAGTGCTAGAAACAACTGTTGTTGTTGGTGGTGGTGTGTGTGTGTGTGTGTGTGTGTATGTGAGAGAGAGAGAGAGAGAGAGAGAGAGAAAGGTGTGTGAGCCTGCGTGTGTGTGTGTGTGTGTGTGGGGAGAGAGAGAGAGAGAGAGAGAGAAGAGAAAAACAGCATTTCTAACCAAATTGTTTTCCCAATAGTGCCTTTCTTAAAATTAGCATAGCTAGTGAAATGAAGATGTGGCTACTGACTTGGAAATACTTCAGATGGCAGTGTTTTCACCAGTTCATCAGAGATGTCATTTAAGAAAGAGACTGTCATTTAAATTCTGATGATGTAAATATTGCTTTCAGTGGCCTTTTTTCAAGGAGACTGGCTCGCCCCTGGCATAGTGGACTTCAGAATTCAGTGGGAGACATTCGTGTGACATGATAGCAAAGATAGAGCTAAGGATGAAAGAAAGTGGGAGGATTAGCCAAAGAATTTATGTGCATGACTCATGGACACAGACAATGATGTGGGGATTGCCTGAGGGAGTGGCGGGGCGGGGGAAGCTGGATGGAGGTGGGCAAAGGGGGATAACTGTGATGGCATAAACAATAACAGAGAATTTAAAAAATAAAAATAAAGAATACAGCTAAGGAGAGGTTCTTATTAGTGAGCAGGGGATAAAAGGGAAGTTAGGAATCTGGGCTCTAGTCCAGGATTTGCTACTAACTAATGTTTGACCTTGGGTAAGTCATTTCACTTCCTCAGGCCTCAGTTTTTATATCTGGTGGAGCTCCTCCAGTTCTAACATTCTAACTTATCAAGGCATAGGAGTGTGCACAAATGTAATAGCAAATAAGACATGCCTATACTCTTTACCTTTTCTTGCACATCGGAGTTACGACCCCACATTATTAGTCCATGTTTATTAATGTCTAGACAAATACTCAAATCGGTTATAGATCAATTCTCTTCCAAAAAAGTTTCCCCACAATAAAAATTGCTATATCACCAAAAAAAGTGCAGATCCCCAGCTCATGGCATTTAATTCAAGCAATGATTTCCACACTTAATTCTTTCATTCAGTTGTTTAATGAGCACTTTTAGCACCTGTGTGCCGAGTGCTGTCCAGAGGAAGAGGACAACAAGACTGTCACACTTAAGAAAACACCACAACATGACAATCCAATAAAATCTGTCTGAGGACCTGGCCTGCACATGCATTTTGAAGTACGCATTTACATGAATACTTCAGCTAAAGTCAGCTAGTCCAGGGTGTGTCTACCTGAAGTATCACATGAACTGCTTTCTTCAATACTGTGTCCTCCACATTTGTGCTGACTAACCTGAATCATAGTTGGCGTAAAATCCTACTTCCTTTGTCCAAAGGACAGCGCAAATGTAAATGGGAAATTCCCACCCAAAGTCTGCAAAGACAGAGTCTGGGATTCTGAAAACTTTACAGGGGATGATGGGCACCTGCTTCATGTGGGGACCACCCACTGAGCTCCTCCTCCTGAGAAGCGGAGAACACGACTTATGGCTAGAGCCCTGGGCATGGCGGGCATTCATTGCACGTTTTCCTGTAAATGCTTCTCTGCTTTCCTGAGGCTATTTTCAGGCTTCCTGATCTCTGCGCAGTGCAGACTTGTAGGGTACCAAAAACCGATGAGGAAGCGATCATCACAGTGAGTGCAACAGGCAAGAGTGCTGGGCAGGTACAAGGTTTGTAAACATTTCACAGGAGTTTTTTAAAAATGGTTTCCAACTTAAACCTTTAAATCACTAACCTGATTGTGTGTGTGTGTGTGTGTGTGCAAGAGAGTGAGAGAGGGGTAGAGGGAGGGAGGGAGGGAGAGAAAGAGAGAGCGATGTTTTCCTAAGGATTAGGGGAACCTCAGGGTTGGGTCCCAGCTGAGGGTCAGATATGACTGGTGGAAGAAACTGGACAAATAGCACCCCTGGCTCTCAGTAGTCCTGATTTACAAGAGTCCTCGGGAACCTCCTGGACTGAGTTCTCTAGAAAACTGGATAGGAATTTAGAGGAGAAAGATGTATCAAATATGAAATTGCAAGAGCTCAGCAGTCCCTGGGAGAAAATTTATCCTTAGGGGAAGAAAAAATCTGGCACGGCAAGCTAGGTTTGGCACTAGGACTCAAGGATCAAAAGGAATGACTCTTGGTTCAATACGGAGGCTGTTTTTCGGAGCCACCCTGACCCAATTATCTTGATGTTGTATGCTTACCCTAGAGAGCACAATAAATAAAAATGGAAAATCAGAGTCACCAAATTCTGCAATACCATGGAGCCCAAACAACTCTGCTGCAGGTTAAGGCCTCTCCCCAACAAAGCATCACGCAAGGAAGAGCACCATCTCCTTTCTGTGTGGCAGTGCGCTAGGCTGGCCCAGGCACTAGGCAAGACTCTGCCTCCGAGCCAAGCATCAGCCACAGCAGAGCTGTCAGCCTGCAGGGGCAGAGGGTGGCCGTGGGGCAAATGGGTGCACACAGAGGCATCATCTCAGTGAGCATGGGCCCAGAAGGAGTCTCAAACAAGAATACCTACAGGGTAAGGGGCTGTGGAGAGGGAGTAATGCAGATGAAGTCCTTCAGACCAGTAAAGCTCCATATTAAGGACAAAATTGCTTCATTGATAGCCTGAAGACAGTTGGGTCCCATTTCTTTGGAAATGTGCTTCTGAGAGGTGCATCAAACACTATGTGCCACTCCAATTACTCAGCCTTACCTGTCTTGTTCCAGTGGCTGCAGCAGTCACCAGCTCTGCATGGACTCCTGGTAACTTCACGCAGGTGCCACCTGACACAGCCTAGCCCCATAACTACACTGCAAGCCTTTTGCCTTCTTTCTGGGGCTTTCCTGTTGATGCAAAGTCCTGTATTCCATATCCCACTAGGTGCCCATGCATGAGCAACAACCTGGAAGTGCAAAAGAGTTAACAACCCCATGGTTTAAATCTTTGACTGGTGGGAAACAGAGCTCTCCACAGTGGTGGAGAAATCCTTCCAGTCTTTTTCTCCCGTCCTAACAGAACATACGGTCTCTGAGATGCAGCTAATACAGTTTCTTGAAAGATCGTCCCATCAGTTGGAGCAAGAAGGTTTAGAGAACAGACATGTAGCTTAAACTCTGGGACTGGGCACTAAGATCTTTGTGTGTCATATTAATGATTAGCAAAGAGTATCCACCACAGAGGAGGATTTCAACAACCAGGGGGATAGATTGACTGATCTTGTGGACATAAGCCTGTGTCTCTCTTCGGCTACCTGTGTTTGTGTAGTGACTCCGTAAACAGAATTTCCAAGGCAACAAGGAAGGACTCTGTGCATGGACCCCAAAGGATGGGCTCCCCTTACCAAGGTTGCCCTAATCACTGGCACTCCCAGAGACAGACAACAATGACATTGATTCCTTGATATGACACCATCCTCTAATGAGATCAGACTGCTACTTTATGGCAAGGCAGTTACAGTGGTTCTTTCTACCCTGGCAGGCAGCAATTCATCTTTACTGAAATTGATATCTACTGTGCATATGGATTTGTTTTCCCTTTCTATAGTGCCTTCACCACCACAACGATCTGAGGCCTTTCCAAACACCAGATATATTGCTATGGTAGCCCTCAGACCCATTTTACAGCAAAGGCAAAAGAGGTGTGACTGTAGGCCCATCGCTTCAGGATCTATCATGTACCCTTGTCATTCAGAAGCAGCCAGTCTAATAGAATGGTGGACTGGGCTATTAAAGGTTTAGCTAGGTTGCCACCTTGAGGAAAGTATCCTGTAGAGTTGGAATACTTTCTTCTGAGTATGCAATATGTGGGTGAAATGATAGCCAATATATGGTGTTATGTCCCCAATAGTTAGAACGATTGGGAAGGAGGCATGGCCTCTCTCATCACCACTCCCAGCAACATTCTTATGGACTTTTTGTTTTCCATCCCAACTGAATTTTCCAGGTTTAGAGGCCATGGTGTTCAGAGTTCATAGAAAGGTTTCCACTGAACTTGAAAGTTTAGCTACCACTGAGTCACTTTGGGCTTCTCATGCTGGTGGATCAGCAAGCAAAGAAAGAGTTATTGTGCTAGATGCCACAAGGAGCTGTGGTTGCTCTGCACAACGTCCACAGGGAAGAGTACATCTGAAATCCATAGGGTACATGAGGATGTATTTTGTTGCATCCATAGAAGATGGGTAACTATAAAAATCACAGCCCAAGGGCAAAGCAAGAAGGGCCTCAGACAGTTTGGGGACGTAGATCTGAGTTATACGCCTAGGCAAGCAGTGCAGGTCACAGGCAAAGTGCTGGCCAAAGTGATAGAAACTTAAATGGGCAGTGGAAAAGGGGGATGGTGAATGTCAATACTGGCTTGGGGACCAGCTGCAACTGCAGAACTGCATCTTATTTCACTAACAATCTTGCCTGGGATCTTTAGGGAAATTTCAGCTGCCATCAGTGTAAGGAAGACTTTGTGACTGATTAGACTCAGACCGCCCCCCTTCAGTGAAAAAAGCAAGGGCATCTCATTCTCAGAAAAATAGAGGCAGCAGAGTGTATTAAGTGAGCCAGGCACAAACAGGCTGCTCGATGCAAGGGGTGGACTATCTTAGACTGCTCTCATCCACCACTTTAGATGTCTCAGCTTCCCGCGCCTCTTGTTCTAGCTGTCACTGCAGCAAACAGCTTCACAAAAGGCACAACCTGACAGTGCTTTGCCTCACACCCATGCTGTGTACTGTTCACCTGTTACTCTGAGACTTCTTTAATTCCAAGACCCAGAAATTCACAGCCACTCCTATATATGTACATCCTGGGTATGCAAAAGAATTAACTGTGTGGAGTCCAACTTCGACCAATAGGACATGGGAGCAGGGGATAAATCCTTCTACTTTTCTCTCCTACAGGGGGATTTCTGAGACATTGTTTACATGGGTTATGGAAGACGGTTCTGTGATATCGAACAATCAGCTGTGCTCAGTGGTGGCCAGCTCAACACACTTTCTCGCATTGGTTCTATCTCCTTTCCAGTCTCACTTCCCTTGTCTTCCCCTTCTGATTCTCGGTGTACCTTCTGCCCTTACATAATAGCATAGGAACCCTTGTCTCAGGCTCTGCATAGTGATGAAGTCAGGCTAAGAAAGGGGGTATCTCAGAAGACAGAAAAATAGATAAATGTACCAAAATGTGAATATTCTTCTTCACAGAGGAAAGATAAATCAAACTTTAAGCCTAACCATAAGTGAACAGCCCATGGCATAAAGTGTCGTCCTCTATGGAGGTAGGATTTAGGTTTGAGTATTTGGTGTCAAGTAGCAAAAGCTATAGAAGAGTAGTTCATAGGCTTTTTGAGGTTGCTATAGGACAGCTCCGTTGGAGTTTCAGAAAGTTTTTACGTAGAATTCAAGAAGAGCAAACACTGATATCAGGATTTGGTTGGCCCAGGGCAACCTTGTAAGAAGGAGAAGGTGATCGCTAATGCTTTTCTGGATATTCTTTTTGTATCTTGCTTTCTTCCCTCAGACACCCAGTGCTTCAATTCTCTGCGCCCTCCCCTGATCCTGGCCCTTTTAGCTGCACATTATTTGAAAGTGGTCACTTAAGGTTTGCAATTCAGTATCAGTGACTGACTAACTTTAATCTGGTGGTCCTCCAAGAATCCCAGTTTTTTTAGACCAACTCCCTAACTCAGTAGCCATGTTTCTAATGGTGGAATTTCTGCCATTAACCATTGACTGGAAGAGAAAGATTTAAGGGTTTTTATTTAAAAATCACATATTCAAGCCCTGGCTCAATTGGTCGGAACGTCATCCCATAACCAAAAGGTTGAGTGTTCGATTCCTGGTCAGGGCACGTACCTTGGTTGTAGGTTCAATCCCTGGTCTGGGCACTATGGTCCCTTGTCTGGGCATGCACTGGGGGCAACCAGTCGATGTTTCTCTGTCACATTGATGTTCACCTGTCTCCCTAAAAGCAATGAAAAAAATATCCTCGAGGGAGGATAAAAAAATTTTTTTAATAAAAAAAATTAAAATCATATACTCAAGTCTTATGTTTCATTTACGTCTAGGACTTAGTCCAAGTTATTTTCTTTCTGTGTCTTTTCAGGTAATGATCTTTAACTGTGAGAAGAAAGGGTGATAAAAGAAAAAAACCTGACTCAGTTTTTTCCCCACCACATTGTTATAAAAACTTTAATAATAGCTGAAAGTCAGAATAATTTAACATGAACACCCTTTAACCTACCACCTAGATTTTTAAATTAATATTTTACTATACTTGCCTTATCACATATCTACATATCTATCCATCCCTCTATCTACCCAATAATCCATCTTACTTCCTGATGCATTTCAAAGTAAATTATAGGTCTCATTGCCCTTCCCCCTAAATACTTCCCTGGCTTGCTTTTCCTCTCATGTAGTCTGCATGTCAAGACAAGCAAAAAAGAATTTCAGCAACTGCTGCTTTAAAGATCACTCATTACTTTGGGAATCAAGGCAAAGTGAAACACAGGGATGGAATGAATTCGGTTACTCCTCCTATTGTCTAGAACTGCAAGGAGGTGACTAAAAGCTATGAATATTTGTCTCCTGAAAACTAAAGTCCTGACTTGTCATCATCAGAGTAAGAAAGAGCCATCAAACATATTAGTTCTCACGTGGCCACATGCTATAGTAAAACCGGCTCTCAGCTATTTTGCAGGGTTTTTGTGTATATAGGTAAAAGCCACTGAAGCCATAAATCTTACCTTGAACTAAGTACAAAGTTTGCGTCGGAACAACATAAGCTGTCTGATTGCATTCCTGGCCCACACAGATAAATTGCCCCATCTTAATCCTTTCTGAACTCACGATCTCCCTGACACAGCCCCAGCTGCTGGGTTTGTGGTTTCTCCGCCAAGTAGCCCTTGCCAATTTCAGCCCCCCCCCCCCCTGCTCTCTCACACCCACCAGGCACAGATCTTTACCATCACACAGTTGAGCACTTAATTGTTTAATTATTTTATATAGAACGGCCCTTTCACCCTTCTGGAGTCTAAGTCCTGGCTTCCCGGGACTGTCTTCTGCATCTTCTACCTTCAGGGCTAGGAGGCTTGGCACAGGGCTAGGCACATATCTAAGACTTCACAGATCTTAAAACTTTCTTATATATATTCTCTCATTTAAACTTAACTTATAGTAATAGACTATTTGGTCTACTTGCTTCCAAAAAGCTGGCTCTCGGTACTATTAAAGCGTTTCTCCCAGGGTATGTGATCACAGCAGTTACTATCAGCCAGAATACTTCCCAACAGGCCCGCAGGCAGTCAGCATGAGCAGGGACTCAGAGACAGGGCTTTTCTGTGTCAGAGCCAGAATTCAGAAATGCTCTGCTTTTCTTGGGTAAAAGACACCCAGGGTTTCTCTTTTCAACACCCACTTGCACTGACCTCTTTTTCTGGCTCCTCAGTGAAAGGATTAAGGACTTGGGAAAGCACTGGAGGGAGGGAGATGGCTTCCTTAGCTGGACAGGGGGCTTAGGCAAGTCTAACACTCTGGGACAGAAAACCCGTGAAGAAACCGCCACCGCTCTGTTTCCGGTAGTTCTAAAAATCTAGGTCCCTGTCCATCCTTGGGCCGTTCCACCGTGGCGTACATGGTGGTATGTCTATTAGGTGCATCGAGTCAAACTATTCCCTCAAGTAAATACATCCTGGCAGTTGGCAGGACATAGGGCACTGGAGTCCTGGAGCAATTCATCAACCTTAATTTCCACCTAAGTCATTTATGTCGACTTTCAGCGGGTCCAATCTCTTCTGAGAATGTAGATCAGGGCACTGTGGTGATCCTTATATGTGACAGCTCGTGGGTGTTTAAATAATAAACATACTGATATGCTTTAAGAATGAAAGCAGATTCAAGCAGTAGATGAATGTGCCTTTCTTTCTTCTACATTTCCCCAGAGAAACTTCCTTCTCATTCTGAATTTTATATAGTAAAGAAACCATCTGCAAATGCCCTGGAAATATTGAAAATAATTTCATTGAGATGTGATGATACGTGACAATCACTGGGTCTCCAGGCCTGTTCCTCACCTGAGCTGGATTTCATTCCAGACCCCAGGTGGGCTGTAAAGCGACCCTCTCCTCATTATCCTTATTTTACTGTGATTCTGTAGTGGTTTCAGTGAATGAACAGACTGAAAGAAATCTTTATCCTCAAAGCTGAATATAGAAGCAGAGATACTATAAGACACCCAGCAAGAAACCAATTGTCTAGAGAAGAGTGCGTCCCAGAGCTCCTACTTTTGTATTCCTTCCTTCCTCCATCTTTCTACAAGATCATTACCTTCAGTATTTCTCAGAACAGCCTTCCCAGGAGTGCTCTGGAAAACAAAAAAGCATGGAGAACAAATTTAAGTGCACTAGCGGAGTAGAGGTGGAGTAGATTTTCGGTGATCTTGGCAAAGAAGTACCGCTGCTATTCAGGGGCCACCAAGTTCTCCTCTCTGCGTTCACGTGTGGGGCAGCCGTGGATGCCCATCAGAGCCTGCACGCTGTGATGCCTAAAGGTTGAAGAGACCCTGCAGCTCATTAAGATGTTTGAATGCAGTGTCCAGCATGGTCACAAAATGTTCATCGTATCTCCAGGCATCGTGACATCCCAAAGCCATTTCTCAAGGCAGTTAGCAGAAATGTTCATCACATGCCTTCAACCTTTTATTAATTACAATTGTAACTGACATTTGTTGAGCGTTTACTCTATACCAGGGATTATCTTAAGCACTGTCTATGTGTTAACTCAATTTGATACCAGATTAAGAAAAAGCAAAGCGCAGAGAGTATAATTAAGTTTATCAGGGTCACATGGACAAGAAATAGGAGAGCTGGGATTCAAACTCAGGCAGTTTGTCTCCAGTGCCCTTACAGTGCCAAACCTCCTCTCAATTAGGGAAGAACAGATTTCCCCAAAGGTCCCCTCACCGCCCCCAGCGCACACTTTTCCCCCTCGTCCTTCACTGTTTAGACCTGGGTCACATGACCGCCATGGCTCTAAGTGAGGCTAGGAATCCAAGTATCCCTATTTCAACCTATAGGAAGATGGGGCTGCGAAGGTCAGCTGAGTAGCCAACCAACAGTGTCTGCCACAGTTACTAAAGGAATAATGGCCTTTGTCACAGGGGAGAGATCCTGGTGCACTAACAGCTCAGGTGAAAATTTGAGGTCACAGGGCTATTTGGCTTACTGCCACTGGGGGAAAAACAAAGCTTCCACTCAGACCAGCCAGAAATAGAACAACAACAAAAAAAAGCCAGTGTCCTGACAGTCTTATCTTTCAACCAGACATTGGAGTGTCTCGGCATAAGCAGTTCTATTAAATTATTCATCCCAATGTAATGGGGAAGAAATCAGATGCAACAGGTGTGGCTCTTCCTGCTTGTTGAGTGGCTTTAAAACAAGCTTTCAGATATTGGTCTCCTTGGTGAAGGCAGCAGGGGGAAAATCAGCTGCATTTTAAGCTAATTAACAAAATACTGCAGTATCTGTCAAGTGGGGACATTTTGTTCCAGTGTTAGTGGTCACAGAGTGGAACTCTGAAAAGGAAAGGAGAGTATTAGTACATAGCAATTTGCTTTACATATACTCCAAAAGAGCATCTCGGATGCACGACAAGGTCACATTCCACACATTCTTGTAAACTTGGGTAGAATCTCATTTTAATAAGCTTTAAGAGACTTCCAAATTGCTACATTACATTCAAATCTCATTTAATTTGAAGCCTATTGCTATAATATACTAAAATATACTGCATTGTTTCCTGGGTTTAAAATTCACTTACAGGAAGCAAATGGTAGGTGTACAATTCATTTGCAAATGATTGGGGGGAGGAGGGTAGTGGTAGGCGCCAAAGGATGTCTTTGCCTTGGGCCAACCTATTAGAGCCAGAGAAGGAAAAGGATGCTATATCTTTCTGCAATGACTGTAGGTGAATACAGCACAATATCTTAATGAAACATGACATGTTTTTTAAATGTCAGGTGCTTATGTTTTGCAGTTTTATAAATTGCATGATTATTGATTTTGCCCCAATTTACCTTTTTTTAATTTTTAAAACATTTATTTATTTTTAGAGAGAGGGGAAGGTAGGGAGAAAGGGGAGAGAAACATCGATGTGAGAGAGAAACATCGATCAGTTACCTCGTGCATGTGCCCCAACCGGGGACCCAGTCTGCAACCAAGGCATGTACCCTGACCGGGAATCAAACCAGCAACCTTTCGCTTTGTGGAATGCTGCCCAACCGAGTCACACCAGTCAGGGTTCAATTTTTCTTTCTTCTTTTTTTTGGTCGGGAGCTCATTGTATTCGTACTAACAACTATAGAATTCTATAAAATGAGTGGGGTTGTGAGTTGCCATTATCTCTTCAGAAAATAATTAAAGGGTCACTGAAAACAGTCTGTAATTGGGAGATGCTGAGCACTCACCAAGCAACCTACCCAGATCTGCCGGTCTATCTCCCTGGCCCTGGAGAGAGCTGTCACCTCCTCTGTCCCTGATCTCTCTGGAGCCTCGGTTTTCTCATCTGCAACACAGAGAACTGGACTCCATGATGTCTAGGGTTTTGACATTTTAAAGTTCTCTGATTTTACACATCCTGCCTAGGTCAGGATTTTCACAGAATCCCCACACTGTAAATATCAGTAGTTTACAAAATGACGTGCTCTGTCCACAGACCACGAAGAATATTTAACAAAGCAGATGAAACACTATGTGAAAAGGAGCTCTCTTATTTTATTTAAAAGATAGATGATTAAAATGGTAAATATTTCTAAATGCTTTGTGTGTTTTTTTCCCCTCTACACTGTTTCCTGTATCCACACTAAGAATGTTAATATGTGAAGCTCTCTCAAGGCATGGAAATAGCCTTGTTCAGTTAGATGTTAAAATGGCATGCTCCCTATATTATGCTTTATAAATAGAGGGTTAATGAAATTGTTCATGTTTCAAGTTTCACTCTGCAAGTTATTTTGTAATAGGGTTGAGACTGTCCTACCTTTAATCTGGTGTCTTATTAAATTAAGTGCATTTCAAAGGAAGGGCCATTTTATTCCACTATTCTGTCTTATATTCACAAGCAGGAGGGTATGCTAAATGCTTTCTCTTGTTGATTCTTTTAGGAATCTCTTTTTTTTTTTCAAGTGAATATGATATAAGCTCACATTTTACACACAGAAGAAAAAAAGTATGGATTTATTTAAATTGGGGGTGTTTAAACTGAGGCTTTTTTTTGGATTCCTATGGTTTGCTCTTATTAAAAAAAAAAAAGACTTTAGGCAGATCGATGGTTAACTCAGTGATTCTTAACTGAAGGGTTATTGGCACTGGGTGGGACAATATTCAGCTTGCATGACTGGCCTGTGCATTGCAAGGTATTTGGGATTCCTGTGTTCCACCTGCTGACTATCAGAAGCACTCTGATTATTGTGACAACTACCCCAGCCCCACACACATCTCCAAACGCCACCTTCTCTGAAAGAGTCCCAGGTGGAAGTGTGCCTCTGCAGAAAGGAGGTCTGGTAGTAGGAGATTTGTTTTCAAAAACCCAAAGAGAGTCTGTGTCCACATGTGGAGAAATGCGGCTTTAATCATTCCAGATCCCCAATGATGACAATCATATTAAGAGAAAACATTTGAGAATCACATGACATAAAAATCATATGCTTTTGCTAGATCTTACATAAGAATCAAAGTTTCATCATGTAACTTTAGAGAAAATGTAGACTTATTTCTCTTTCATACTCTATAAAATAACCCTTAAGAATTAAAGATTCTGTATAATAAAAACCACCTAGGAGAATGAGTGGATTTTCTTTCCATGTGTCAGATTCCTCTGTGCCTTCAGAATTTTGAATTGCAATAAAATCCAATAAACAGGTATTGGGTGCTAAATGAGAGAGATGCGGTCTTAGGCCCTGGGCATGTAAAAAATGAATAGGACATATTCTCTGCTTTTGAGGCTCACAGTTGTGCCTGGGAGACTGACTCTTGGATAACCAGGCTATAAAATAAGAAACACCAGCGTGGAAGTGTGTTCACATGCTATGAGAATCAGGTAAAGGGGCTGCTGACCTCTCCCGGGTGTAGGGGAGTCATGGGAGGAGGTGGAGACAAGCCTCAAAGAGAGGGTATCAAGTGAGTTGGGCCTTGAAGGATAAACAGGTGTTTGCCAGGTGGTGATGCAGTAAGGAATAGAATTCCGGGTAGAGAAGAGCATATTCATGGTCACAAAACTGTGAGAGAATGGAGAAAATCCAATGTGGTGGGGCTTCGATAGGAGGGTGGGGAAAGGGTAGGTAGAAAGTGAGTCCGGGTGGCAGCATCTAGAGGTCCTAACGTGCCAGACTAAGAAGTTGGAGCTTACCTTATAGGTAGAAAGGAAGAAATTTAGATTTTTAAGCAGGAAAGTAAAATAATCAGATTTTATGGAAACAAAAACTCTGATGGTGATATGGAAGATAGGTAAATGTAGACAAACTTCAAACAGGGATTTGAAGAGAATTGACCTTAAAACTTCTAAGTGTTCATTCATAAGACTTGGAAAACCAAGTTAATTCATAGCAAATTAAAGGCAGATCATAAATTTGGGGATTTTCAACAGTGAAAATTTTAATGATTTGCCTTATTCCTGATATTCTGAGTGACAGTTCCAACCACTGCTCCTTTCTAAACTAGAAAGCATAAAGCATTTTCTTACACTAGGTCACCATGTTTGTATGATATATTCCCACTGCCACAGGCACAGCTGATTGAGTCAGAGATGCAGGGTAGGCACAAAAACAGCTATTGATAGCCTGGGTAGGCTGGCTCTGGGTTCTGGCCAGTGACAGGTGCCCCTCATTGGGTAAGGACTATTTAACAGTAAGATCCTCTCAGGATGTCAGAGCACAAGACAAGGGCAGAGACTTGCAGAAAACACAATGGCAAAGAAGCCAAGATACACAGAGAAAATCTCACAGAAGCTTACGTAAGAAGAAGCCAGGGAGTGCTGGGAAGAGCAGAGAGGGCAATCGGAAGCAGCAGAAAAGAAAGATGCTAAGCCAGTGAGGAGCTGAGTCCTGTGGGTGGAGCAGCCATCATCCCTTCTGGCAGGTGCTCCTGAGCTTCCAGGACTATTGTCCCACAATGAGTGCCCTTATCATCATCTGTGCAATGTTTTAATGCTAAGAGGCTGGATGTGTGGCTGCTCAGATTTTTTTTTCCTGCTGTTTCTTATGTCCTGTATCTCTTTTTAAAAATTTCAAATGAACCGAGATAACATATATGTCTCTGTTTCTTGAAAACTGAAGGAAACTTACACATCGCACTGAGTTAGATGGTGGTATTTCTTCACAGACTGTAATACATGCACCATTTGTTGAGAGCTCACTGTGATAAGAATTATATGTGCCTGATCTCGCCTAAACCCCATGATAACCCTATGAGACAGATTCTCCCATTATCCCCACTTTATAGGTGAGGAAAAGCCTCGGAGAGGTAAAATAACATAACTGTTTTTGCATGGCTTATATAGCAGAACTGGGGTCTGGATCCAGATCCATGGAATTCTAGAACTGACATTCTTTTTTTTTTTTTTTTGAAAGATTTTATTTATTTCTTTTTAGAGAGAAGGGGAGTAAGGGAGAAAGAGAGGGAGAGAAACATTGATTTGAGAGAGAAATATCAATCAGTTCCCTCTTTTATGTGTCCCTGACCGGGCACCTGTCTAACCAGGGATAGAACCCACAACCCAGGCATGTGCCCTGACTGGGCATCAAACCAGGGACCTGTCAGTTTGTTGGACGATGCCCAACCAACTGAGCCACACCAGTCAGGGCTAGAACTGGCATTCATGACAATTGTAGCTTCGTGGCAGAGCTGGCTAGCTGCTCCCCTCAGTTTATGCTCCACCTTCCAAAGAAAAAGTTGTTGGAAAGTTCCCGATGTCGCTGGTCACTGCATTTCCCAACCTCCTGGCTTCTAGGGGAAGCCACATGACTAATTTTTGCCAGTGGAATATGAGCTTTGGTTTTTAGTGTTACCTATGGGCAGAGTGCCTCAGCTAAAAGCATATGATGGGGACAAGTCTCCAGAGGATGTCAGAGCCACAGTGTGGAAGGCCCATGACCCTGAATTATAACATGGAAGAAAACTGTTGAACTGGGACACCCGTATGTATTATTACATTAGCAGGAAATAAACTGAGATGTTGTGTCTATAGTCTAATACAGCTCTGCTGCCTCCCTTTCTCGCCTTGGGGGTTAAGAGCAGAATAATAAGCTTAAAGCTTGGACCTCTGGTGCCTGGTAGTTGCCCAACACTGCTAAAGGACTGTGGTAATGATCTCAGACTGCACTGTTTTCCCATACCAAGAGTAGTTTCCTCTTTTTATTCAGCAAAACAGAAAAACCAGAAGGTGTCATAAACACAGAGTACGCGTTCTTATGCCTTCTCAAAATCCTGGAAAACCCTGGAGGAAAAACAACAGAGCTTTGAGCCTAGTAGCACCTCTCACGTGTTAGAGGCCTCCATCTAGACCAACATATTTACATGTCACTTCCTATTTTACACCTCTGCCTGCCAAGTCGAAACCACCTTTGGCGTGAAATCTAGCACCTGTTTAATGGGTTCACAAGAGATGACACAGCTGTTTTCCATAATAAGCAAAAGAGTAACACACCTGGGAAAAGACAGCAAGACTAGAAAAGAGAAAGGCTAGGAATTTGGAGAGTTTGCCTATACTGTTATACAGCTGTAGACTATGTCACTGATGTGAGCCACGGGGATCAATCCCACAGGGACCCTTAAGGGAGACATATAGAATGCACTTCAGAGTTAGATGCCTGAGGGATAGAAGAAGAGTTGGCCCACGATCAACCATCCCCTCTTGGTCAAGGGTTGCCCTGTAGGACATTAAGATCCCTGACTTCCAGTTTGCACTTTCTTGAGGGCCAGTTCCAGTAGGCACACCATGCTCAAAGAGGTCACCTTAAGAGAGGAGAGGATATGAGATGGGGCACCAGCAGTGTCCAATACAGACCTCAGTGCTAGAAAATGTGGGTGGGATTGGAATCCAATACCTTCTAATGCCGAAGTACAATGTCACTGCCTACATGCCACTGTTCACTTGGCCTGGGGGTGCAGAATGTAGACCTGGGTGTTAGAGCATTGCCTCTAGTTCTAGAATAGCTGCTGCTGGCTACTTGACTTAGGCAAACCATTTACTATCTGGACCTCAGTTTGCTAAGCTCTAAAATAGGGATACCTGCCCTGGCTGGATAGTTCAGTTGGTTAAAGCTTAAGCCCAAAACGCCAAGGTTGCAGGTTTGACCTCTGGACAGGACACACACAAGAGGCAACTAATGAATGCTTCAAGGGATGGAAAAAACAAATGGATGTTTCTCTCTCTCTCTCTCTCCATTCTTCTCTCTTTCTCTCTAAAATCAATTGAAAGAATTTAAAATATAAAATAGGGATACTGGACAAATCCATTGTTTTCCAAATTATGTATAGTCATGTTGCAGAATATAAGAGGTATCAGTAGGAAGAAAAAGTTTTGTGGCCAAAAGAGATTGGTAAGTGGAGCAAACAAAGTTATACAAATTTTTTCACTGAAGGATTTCTCAGTCTTCATAATGTATATTATACAAAATTTTTTTATTTGAGAAACAGCTCACAGGACTAGGTTTTTATGCTGATATTAATTGAAGTCTTACTATTTGCCAGGTATCATGCCAAGAACATCTCAAGTATTATTTCAGTCATTCATTTTTTTAAGTATTTGTTTAGCTTCTGCTATGTATACCACATCGTTTGTGGCTCTGGGGATAGTTCTATGAACTAGACAAAGTCCCTGATTTTTACTTGGGAGTGAGGTGAAGAGAAGACAGATTATAAACAGGTATACAAACACAAGAACAAAAAAAATGGGCATTAGTTGTCCTCACAACTAATGAAGCAGGGACTGTTTTTATCATGCTCATTTTACAAATAATGAGATTGAGATTAGAGAGGGTAACATCTCAAATGATAGAGGTGGAAATGGCAGAGTCAAAGATTCTTTCTGCTTTAAAGTCTACTTTTAGAATGTAGTTGACATCAGGTACACAGAATTCGATTAATCAGTATCCTGGGTCAATTACATACCTTGACATCGATCCATGTTTGGGCCCATAACCACTATGGTCCCAACCACTCTGCTCTATTGTCTCTTCCACCATCCTGAAGGCCTGTGCTTTGCAAAATACCAGTTGAGAAACACAACATGCCACATAGTGTGGAGGAAGAACCTTTCAGCCCTAATGAGACAAGCCTCAGCAAAAGATTTTGCTCATACACATAGCAAAGATTTAAAACTCAAGTGATTGAGAAGTGACAGAATTGCAAAGTACTGCATAATGTCTTGTGAATTGTGCCTCTCAACAATTCTGAATAGACTTACATTATTCTCTTCTTACCATAATAATTAAATTTTTTCTCTATAAAAAGTAAATGATGTTTGTAGAAGTCCTTGCAACTTTAATAATCTAAGATGTGATTTATCAGTGGTAAACAGATTTAAAAAGCATATACTTTATCTTGACACCTTCCTTTGAAAAAAATTAAAAATCCTGGGACCAATTTTAATGATTTTTGGTCTGTGACATCACTACCAGAAATAATAAAGTAGGGGAATGAGAATTATACTTTCTGTGCATGGTCTATTGAAATGGTCAGGATTA